>ML213667.1:35546-58437 GCA_004379715.1 Crucibulum laeve
GTGAAAACAGATGAGCTTGTAAATATCAAACAAAACTAGTGAAAACAGACAAGTTTGTAAATATCAAACAAATGCAACATACTAGATGAATGTTGGTAAATATTGAACAAAACTAAACTAGCTTAGTATTTGTAAATATTGAACAAAAACAAATTTATTCCAGCTACATACATGCGACACTAGCTCTAAGAGTTTGTAAATATCAAACAAAAATACTAGTTGTATGTACCCCTCTCTAGCACCCTTAAAAGGAAATTTGACGGGCGGTATGCGACATACAGTGCATGGTTGTATGCGCTTATTAGTCTTTGGTTGTACGCATTATAACCGCCGGTCACGTCCGACCTACCCCATGAGCTAACCTACACATCCACAAATGGGTCTATTTATAGCTATTTTAGCCCAGGCATGTTACTTCAGCAACGGGAAATGGTCCTTTAGTAAAATTTTTTGAATATATTGTTCTATATGATACACAAAGTTACCTCAATTAATTATACAGTGTAGTAAGTCCCTATATAGTGCAACACTACTGCATTTGCGAAAATAAGTACCCTATTCCCACGAGTGACCTGCTTCCCAGTAATGGCTGATTTCGGGAATGTGGTAGAAAAATATTTATAGCAGCTGAACAGAAAATCTAAAAATTATATAACTTATATATGATATGCAAAATATGTCTGCTATTTAGTATACAAAAATTCAGCCATAATATCCTACAAACCATTGAGATATAGCTTGAATACCAGTACTCGTAGAGAGGATAGCTCAAATTCTTCAGAGTGATTCCATGGTTAAATCATGCGACAGATCAGAGAATTTGACCAATAGATAATATAAGGATACATAAAAGTTTATGCGTTCTGCAAGAAATCGGCGTGGTGGGATTAAACGGTAGATGTATGAGAGGTTTTCGGAATGTTCCCGCGAGCATTTAAACATAAAACAGTTTATTGAGGCCCTTCAAGAGATAACAAACAAAATCTACTGACAAGCCTCAGGCAACGGCGCATTCAAACATGGCAGGATACCATGTTCCATACTTCGCTTATCGATGCTAAAAATACTTTTACCAAAATAGATTGGGGAGTTGTTGGGGAGGCGCTTAGAGTGGAAGTGGTAAGATTTCTTCCAAAGTGTTTAGGCAGTGTCAGAGTAGAGTATTTTCAGTCTCAAGGCGTATAGAAAAATTTGAGCTGCGTCGAAAGCATTATGAACGCAGGAAGCAACCAATGCAAAATCAACGTGGGCTGTAGCAAGCGTGTGGGATGCGGCTGAGCGCTAATCAGCGCCTGATGCGTCATACGATATAAAAGCTTCCACGCCTAAGCGCGTGCGACGAGTGTTAATTTTGCCTCCGTTCTCACCATCAATGATGAACGCGTTATCACCCATCCCTCCCAGCTCATGGTTATCCTTAAGAACTACTGCGCTGCCCTCTGAATGGGCCTCGAATCCACCCCGGCTTGTCACAAACCAACCCGCCCTTTACCTTGCACCCATTGAATTTGCATCACGAACGACCCAGCCCAACGAACGAACCCATTGGCAACAACGTGAAGAACCTGCACGCCAACATGCCTTCAACCCTCCCCCTGCACGGCCTTTCGCTCTCCCTCCTCCTCCTCCCCCCTCTTTTCTTGTCATCGTATCTCTTGACTACCTTCCCTGCCCCGCCCAATCCGGTGCACATCCACCACTCGTTAGCAAGCTTGCCAAAGAGCGCGAAGACGTGGGAGATATACGGGGAGGATTATTTTGAGGGAGGGGGGTATGTGAAAGGTATTTGGGGACGAGTGAGTTGATGAGATTCCTTCAGTCTCTTCTTCCCCTTTCAGAATTGTCACGCTGTCCCTTTGAACACCTTTGTTGTCCTTTGGATATCTAGAGACTTCGCTCTAATTCTCACCTTATAGACCCGCTACTGGCTCCTCGGTCCCCTGCATGGGAAGAAAGTAGTGCTAATCCATGGCCTGTCAATACCTGCGATTATATGGAAGGACGTCGCGCCCGCGTTAGCGAAGAAGGGGTTGAGGGTGTTAGTTTATGGTGTGTGCCACTCATTGCTTCGTTACTTTCCTGCGTGTATTTGCTATATTGGTCGCTTATGCTCATCGCAGACCTGTATGGCCGCGGCTACTCCGACGCTCCGCAAACGACGTACGACGCGGCACTTTATACGACTCAGCTCGCGCTCTTGATGCAGCACCTGAGATGGGATAGGGCGAGCGTTGTTGGGGTATCCATGGTGAGTGTTCCTTGCCTGCTGCGTTCGTTTTACTCCTCTTAGTTTTTATCCTTCCCTTCCTTCTCTTTGCATTGTTGTTCGTGCTTCGCGCCCGTCCTCCCCCTTTTCGTTGTCTTCACTCCCTTACAACATGTCCGTTCGCTAACGTGTATTTTCTCTCTTGCAGGGTGGTGCAATCGCGGCATCATTTACAGCCTCCTTCCCACATCTGGTGGATGACAACGTGGTGTTCATTGCTAGTGCTGGGTTAATGAAGGTGAGTTTCCGCTTTCTGTTTGGTTTTCCGGTTCGTTTCATATTTGCGGTGGTGGACGCTGGAGCGCCCATGCATTGGTTTCGATTCTCGCAAACGCGTGACAGTTTGGATACTCGTTAATATGGCTGGAGCGCAACTGGCTGCCTGGCTTGTGCCCGCGGAGTGGATAATTAAATGCTCATTGTATCCAATGATGGAGGCGATTGTTCCTGCGCGTCGACGACGTTGTTCTCATGAACACATCAAGTGGTCGATAATTTCCCCCAATGACATGTCCTGAGAAAATGCGGTGAACACTCGTAGACGGCGGCTTGGATTCACCTTCTTTTCATTTTCCCTCTGTTTCCTCCGTTTTCAACCACACGCACTAAACAACTGCATCCACTCAACAGACATCCGATATCTCACGAACCGCAAAATTCATGTCCGCGCCGATAGTTCAAACGCTCGCTGCGAGTGTCCCGTTCCGCGTGCGTTTACTTTCTTGTTCGCCCTTTCGTGCACTAGCACCAAGCTAACGCACACCACCCATAGAAATACCTCCAACATCTTAGCAACTCATCCTCTTCCGTTGTGGCTGAGGCTATACCCATAGAACCTCATGTAGCAGACAGCGGAGAGGACAAGCAGGTGCCGTTGGATATAAAGAAGAAGAAAGATGATCCGATTACTGAGGTTCGCTCACCTCCCTCCACTTTCTGCTCAAGGAAACCACGCTTACGCTGCTATTAGATCGTCCGACTCCAATCTGCCCTCCTACCAGGATACAACGCTGCCCTATCTTCCTCTCTGCGGGACGGCCCAATAAGGGGCCAAAAGGCGTCGTTTGAATCAGAGGGCTTCATTGGGAAGCGGGTGTTGATAATTCATGTAAGTTTCTTACTCTCCTTGTGTTCCATTCTTTCTCCTCCGTCATCTCCCCGTATGCTTTCCTTGCCCTTGCCCTTGCCCTTGCCCTTGCCCTTGCCCTTGCCCTTGCCCTTGCCCTTGCCCTTGCCCTTGCCCTTGCCCTTGCCCTCCCCGTTTCTTCGTACTCTTCCATAGCCAAAACAAAACTGACAACTCGCTTCGCAGGGCACAGAAGACCCCACAGTCCCGGCAAGATACGCTCCCCTGATCCATGCCACGCTCCCGCCCTCGACGAGGGGAGATGCGAGGGTGGTGATGATCCCGGGGGGATTGCATGATATTACGGTTAGCCATGCGAGCGATGTGGTAAGGGAGATCGGGGGGTGGTTGGGGGTGTGAGTGATGAGGGGTATAAGGATCTTGACCGCCCCTGACGCCCCTGACCCAGTACAGAGAGGAGCAGAGGGTTTTTAATTTGGCTTTTTTAGAGTGCTATGACGTTATTTATTCACTTCATCTCTTTTTCTGCTACTTTCTTTTATTAGTCTTTCTCCTGCTTTCTGTTACGCTTTTCTCGTTCCTCGGACTTTATATCTCCCTGCCCTCCCTCTGCTTCTGTTTATTGCGTATCATATATTTCCTTGACTCTTAAGTAAGTGGGAGGTTTTCAAGTGGGAAAGGCACAGAATAACGACAGCTAAAGCTAAACGACGGATATCTGCTTTAACAGTCCGTGCTAAGGTAAATAGAGATTCACAACGCTATAGATAAGCGGGTATTGACGAGTATGCGAGGCATGGAGAAGAGACGTGACTCACTGAACCCAACATTTAGCACCGGCCGGCGGAATGATCAATGACCAGCCAGAACGAGTTGAGGAAAGGCGGGCACCTTATGTAATATTTGATACGTGAACTCTTCAAGGAAGAGCGCAGCAGCGAGAGAGAAGTGACAGCGCATAGACTGGAACAGGAGAGCTGAAAAATACCACCTGCAAAAATGAGGCGGGTAAGCTGTGACTGAAGTAGGCCGAAGGAGAATAAGAGATATTGAAAACGCACGTCGAGTTGCTATCAAGCACCGCTGAGATCTATAGAGTGCAAGCAGAAGCTTCGAAATCAAAAGGAGCAGTCAGTGATGCCACAGGGGAAGTGTTGAGCTTCGAATTGACGCGATTGTGACGGTTGTACGACCGAGAGCCTGCCAGTGAAAGATTGAGAAACAGCTATTAAGGATATCGCGTCACAATAAACGCGATGAAGATGGATATGTACCAAGCCTACCATGGTTGGCCTTTGGGTCCCCTCAAGCATCCTCTATTTCAAAAGTCGGCGAGGAACGTTAGTTCGGGCACATGCGCCAGATAAAGCACTGGGTGGCAGGATATGCATTAAGGATACAGAAGATAGAAAGGCACAACAGCTGCGAGTGCCACTATCATATCCGGCCCCAATCACGTAGCCTTTTTTTTAAAGTCCAAAATCCTGAAAATCGAACACAGAACGGTCAACAGAGCGCACGACCTGAATTCTTTTCCGCATCCACTTTACTGGTCCCTCATAGCTTCCCAGACACCAATATTAATTCTTGCCAACCCACCTATGTTCTCCAGGCTAGCAGTCTGTTCTTCAAGACCTATTCAAGTATATAGCATCCTTTCAGCCCTGGCTTTGACTTTCAATTCAAGTTTTTGCATGTAGCATCTCTTTTTTTGGCCTTCCGTCTTCCATCAGCCTTTTTTAATGATTTTTTTTCAAACATATATTCGCAAATATTCTCAGGCTATTTAACATAATGCAAGCTTATAATTCACTTTCATACATGGAAATAGTTAAAAAAACTTTAAACCACACACTACACAGCTCCACTCCGAGGATATATCTGGATCACTGTCAGGACTTGAATCTCTCATATCAAGTGCATTAAACTGATTCTATATCCAAATCCATAAAAATTCAGATAAGCGGATGAAATACAAACTTACATATTGGTTGCGAGCAGGAGACACAGCTAGAGAACCATTACACTCATGGTCTTGTGCATTGACTTGATTTGTGTGAGAGGCTGCATGCTGAGAAGAAGTTGATGTAATTGCACATGAGTCTAGATTCCGATTATCTTCCGTTCTATTACTGTTTATTCCTTTTAATGGCCTTTTGATAAGCTCTGTAGAAGGCAAATTTGGTGCTTCGCCTGCTGGAAGCTTTGAATAAGGTCAGAGAAAGAAGTGAAGAAAATAGGAGAAAAAAACTTACCTCCAAGAAATGATTAGCATCTGCATTTTTTTCAATTTCCATTTCGAGTATAATAGAATGACCAGAGCTATCAGATAGTAAAATACTAGATCCCTCAAGCCTATTTAGTGAAGAAGCATCTTGCTAAACATGTGAAAATAAGTAATAGCAGACAATGAAAACAAAGTCTACATACAGAAAGGAATTCACTATCAAGACCTGAAATAAATCTATTTATTCACTCACACATTTGAAATGAAAATAAACAACAAACCTTGTATTTGTGCATCCCAAATTTTAATTGTGTGATTCGCAGATCCTGAAGCCATGTATTGGCCACTTGGTGAGTGGGTTATACAAAGCACAGAGCTGACATGTCCACAGAGAGGTGGTATAGCCTCAATTCCATATTCTAAATTCCATATCCTAATTGTTTCATCCTCAGAGCAAGAGGCCAGAAATTTCCCACTAGGAGAGAAGGATATACACATAACAGTATTTGAGTGGCCATTCAGTGGCTCCATGGCTTGTTCTCCACTCTTAGCCTCCCAAAGATATATATGGCTGTTTTCACATGCACCAGCAATAAGCCTGCCATCAGGTGAGTAAGCAACTGCCAAGATGAAACCATTATCAGAGGTATGCATTATCTCCAATGCTAATTCACCAGTGATAGCATTCCATATCCTTATTGTCTTGTTCTCTGAGCTTGAGGCTATATATTCACCATCTGGTGAGTATGCAACTGAGAGGATAGGACCTGAATGACCCCCCAGTGGACCAAGAACTGTTCTTCTTGTTTCTGTATCCCAAACCCTGATACTCCTGTCCCAAGATCCTGAGACTATATGCTTTCCACTTGGAGAATAAGACACTGTCCTGATAACATCTGTATGGCCAACAAAGGGTGTTCCAATCATCTGACCAGTGGCTGCATCCCAGATACAGAGAGTCATGTCACCAGAAGCAGAGAGAATAAACTTTCCATCAGGAGAGTATGATACACAGTTTACAGCAGCTGAATGACCCTCAAGGGGACTTATTAGGGCTTCGAGACCTGTTTCTGCATTCCATACTCTGATTTTTGTATCCATGGCACCTGAAGCAATAAATTTTCCATCTGGAGAATATGCAACAGATCGAACATAATCTGTATGCCCTTTCAAAGTCTTTTTCAACCTTGGAGAAGCATCAAGCAATTCTTCGTGGGATTCAGATGCTAAATCGCCCACAGATGCACTTGTGGCCAGAGAAGATCTTTTGATTGACATCATCCGAGAATTAGGTGAGACTTGAGCTGCTCCGTGTTCATTGAGAAACTTGAGCAATTGAATCAGTGAATAACAAGTCCATACCTAAAAATACTGCGTCGATGAGTCGATTGAGAGTAGAAGGAGAAGATCCAATGCGTAATAGTAGCTTGAAGGAAAAGAAGCTTTGAACGCAGTGTCTTTTGCTAGGACTGGCAATGATCCATCAATCCGCCAACAGTGGCTGTGCCATATCTTGGCCTAACCCGACAGATCCGACACTCGAGAAGTATATTTAGAATGGTATAAGCGTGGAAGCAGGATTGTGTTAAGGGATGGAGAAGGATCGCTCAAACCTGAAATATTACCTTGCAAGTTGAGCTATATTGAATTTTATTATTTACACCGGTAGATTTCCCTACGTGTTGCAGTGTATATTAATAATAATTTCCTTTAGGAAGCAACCAGGGCCCCCCGGCAGCTGGAATGAACACCCGAGTCTCTGACATGAATGTAGGGAAGCCTGAAGATAGCTGTAGCTGCGACCACGTTGATACACCATTTCACCTCAGCTTGATTCACATTCCTTTAATTCGACCTACCATAGATGTTTTGTTTCATTCTGGCTGTTCCCCTTTGTGGCTTTCATTGATGATTCTCAGGTCCCTCTTCAGGATCACTTGCAGACATGTAGCACTGTTGTTGTTAGTACATCTTCTTGCCATTAATTGATTTACATCAGTACACTACTGAAAGCCTGCTGCCTGTCCGAATGCAAGTGGTCCACTTTAACCGTTAGGCAAAAGAAGCTATTAAGAAACGATATGTTCTCAGTATATAACAGATGGCGCGTAGTAAGTATGCCATGCTTACAAATGCTCAGTAATCAAAACTCCAGTTGTTTCACAGTTTCTTATGCGTTTCGGAGAATCAGTCCAATACCTATTCGTGGAAATCTCATCTCCAGGATTAGAAGGTAAGCGGATTCAAGAAGCTATCTATTCGCCTATAGCCCACACTAAATTAATAAACAATCTCGACAGCCATATCGATTCCGTGTAAGTTGTGGTTCGCAGTAATAAAAAAGTACTGCAACTGAACATTTTTATGTGGTGGGAGGGCCAGAGGGTGAATACAGGGGAGAGCCTTGGAGAGCCTTCCAAAATTCTATCTAACCTATAAGACATGAGCATACCAAGAGCATATTGTAATTCAAGGGTTGGTGCTCGTAGAGAAGTATCGGACACCACTCATGCTTTCCTCAAGAGGGAAGCTCTGCCCAATCCAACCCGGGATGTGTGTTGGCTCTTCTTTTAAAAGTTCAACCATGTGGATATGGTATCAAGCACAAAGACCGAAATCGGGACGAGCAACTAATTTTCAAATCACCCTGACCAAACATCGGGAACTTCCATGCTCTTGTTAAGAGCATCGATTCTCCTTCTGGGTTCACCTCAATGCGTGCCAATATAGGCAGAAAAAGTGGATAGCGCAAACGATGTCTGGCTGTCCATTTACCTGAGTGATGTTCGAATGCACATCGCTAACAAACCTTAATAGATTGCATTATACGGCTAAGGGTAGTCGGTGTCCTGATTTAGACGACGCGGTGATATATTCACAATGTTAATAAATTATTAAACTGCACACCGTTTAGTTTCTAGAGGTTTCAGTCACCATAAAATGATATAAGTCTTAAGCTTACGAAGGAAAATCGATTTAACTACAAAACAAGATAGAATGAAATAACACCTAGATGAGAGTTGAACTAACTTGTTCGATAGTAATATTGATCAACATTGGGCACCAGCGTCTAATGAGGACCATGAAGTGCTACCTAGTATAGAGTAGATGCACGTTAAAATAAAACGTTCGTAGCTGTGCTCTAACTATGTCGTTGACACCGAGCGTGGCTAATAAAGATCTAGGATACGAAATGAAAAATTCTCCGGCTCGTATAGTGTAGATCTGCTTATCTTCAAAATAGTGGGGTCTCTGCTATTAACTGCTGGTGGGGATTTATCACCAGTTGCGAGCGATATCGAAGCATGGAAATTTTCTTAACGCCGCAATGAAAATCCTTAGACGGCATTCCTTAAGTAGTAGAAGCTCGATTATTCGGTTCTATTCTCGCGAACGAGATACTAACCGTAAGAAGGCGGGGATTGACAGAAGGAATGAAGAAGCGGACAATAAAAGTAGTAGAACCACTGGACGCGTACTGAGCACTGTCTCCAGATGGTCCTCGTGCCCTTCTCACCTATGTATACCTCTATCCTCCTGCTCATCCTATCCAGCATATCCCTCACTTTCGCCTCCCGTTTACCCACTAATTCTGCTTCCATAACACAGAACAAGGATCGTGAAATTCGTGCATTCGTGGATTGTCTCGACGACGGGAGGGAACAGCTATCATCACAGTGGGCTAGGGATAAACTCGAGTTTTGCGCGAACCAAGATATCGAAGACCAAGATGAGGAATGTCAACAGCTTCGGAGGGATATGTATGAAGTGGTGGTTAAGGATTGCATACGCGAAGTGATGAGCTTCATCTCGCCGCATGAGTGTCCAAGGAATTAGATTGGGGGATCGGGGATGATGGAGAGTCGGTGAGTGGACGTTAGTCACGAGACATTTATCAGGATTCTGACGATTGTCAGACGAAAAGGATAGTTTAGAGCATGACACAAAATCACCTTAGAAGTAGAATAAGGCTTAACCAGTGCATTTCGATGACGGGTTGAGTTTGCATAGAAATTCTCATAGATCTTAACGCATATATGTTATCCAATCCATCTTCGAGCAAAATTTGGAATTCACGCGCATGTATAGCTTCACGTAATGTAGACGATAATCCACCAAATTTATTACATTCATCCTCCGCGTAACCCGCTAGCGCCTGCTGTGGAAATGTACGGCACCAACTGGAGCGAGCACTCGACGATATAGGTCAGTAGCGAGAGTTAGGGGGGTGGACTACATGGGCGCTTGGTAATATAGGCCCAACACCGCTAATGGCGGGATCAACTATGTCCTGCAAAGGATTCGAGCAGTAAACCTAGAGGAATGCTGTAGGTAGAGACTCCTGTCCAGTGTGTTATTAGGGTAGAATGGAATGACCTCTGCGCGGGGAGCCGAAGTATTGCTGTGAGAATGGATAAGCTTTGTGATGAGTTTGAAGAGGTCATCGTTGATGAGGACTGCCGTTGAAGAGGCGAAGGTCAATGTGGTCTGAACGAAGCCAGTATGGGATTAGATGAGATCGCGTTAGCCTCGAACGAGCTGATAGCGAGCTGGAAGGTCTCGTCATATTCGAGCGGAAGAGTGCACTAGGTCTTGGTGGCTAAATGACACTCGCACATTGTGTACATCACGAGAAGCAATAGTGGTTGCAAGAGCTGATCGTGAACCCGAAGTATGACGATGTACCGTCGCCTTGTGGCTGTTGAGGAATATCCACGGTAGGGATGCCTGAGGAGGGTGGTAAGTTCGATGTCGAAGGGAAACGAAGTTGAAGTAGTTCACCGATAGAGGACGCAAACTACGACTGGTGAAAGATGTCTGGAAGGTCGATGCGGGCGCTGTCTTGTTTGGGATGCACCAGACGCTTGGACTAGACGCTGCGTTGTCAGTGACTTGGAAGGGGGGAGGTGGACCGAAAAAAAGGTTAAACAGAAGAGTGCGGGAATTGGCACGGAAGAACGAAAGGGAGGATGAGTGAGAGGGACAGGGGAGTAATCAAAGAAGTAGATAAGCGTAGGGGAAAGAGAGTAAGATTACGGTGGAGGTTGGGACAGTCAAGTAAGGTAAGAAGCTGAAGGGGTGTGTGGAGCATATATGTAGCAGCGAACGCCGAAGGGAATGGATGTAACAAAATGGGGACAGGAACTCCAACTCACCAACGATACATTTCCAACCTCCAACCCCCAGCTCCCAACTTCCGTGCTGTTTTTGCGACGTTCATGACGATCCTGTAGACATACGATGTGGATGGTGCTGTAAATTCCAGCAGGGAGCTCGCCGGCACCGTTAATGTTCTTGGAAGACTCGATGAATGAGCACGAATTATTAGTGAAGGTTATGGTGATGACATACTCAGCGATTGTGCTAAGGGCGAGGTTGGTGGCACATCGGGAACTAGCAACAGGGAAGGCTCCTCGTTCATTGAAGGCCGTAGTCGATAGAGGTCGTAAACGCGTGGGAAAACAACATCTGGATCTATCGAGTTCACCATCAAAAATTGATCAGAAAGTTAACAAATACATCGTGTTTGATCCGTTGACGCAAAGAGAATGGCTTAGCTTCTGCTTTTAAAGCATCCGACAAGGATCTCAAGCAACAGGACCGGGCCGGCCAATTCCCTTTCTTAGCTACCCACGGCCCCCACCTCTTTGCTCCTGATCGCTTCCAATGCGGCGTGACGCTGAACGTCCAACGTTGGGGCCTCATGTCGCAACAAAACCTCCAGGATGTTGTTCTTCGAATCTGGGGAAATATCGTTGAGCCTCCCGAGAAGTTACTGGAAGGTGATCCTGGTTTGCTCGACATATCCGGTAATGCAGCAGATCTGGTACTTCGAACGCTGAAAGAAATAGCCACAGTGACTCCAATCGCTCATCTAAAGGAGTTATGTGGTGGAGCCTTAGTGATCTTGAACACAATCCAGGTCAGCTATTTTTGATGGAGAGGATAGCAGTGTAGCTGACGATAGTTATAGGATGTAAAGGATAACAAAGCTGACTTCAGGCGTCTGGCACACGACGCTGTGGGTCTTGCATTTTCAATCTCTCAGACTTCGAAACATGCACAAGGCGAGCTTCCTGAAGACTTGCGGGCTAATCTAATCCCTCTTGTGAAGTAATGTCTACATTCGTACATTTTAATGTTATCCGAGACTAAGAGGGATAACAGGACCTTGCATGATATCAACGCATTTGCTGAACATCAAACAAAACGAAAGCGCTACACGCGGATTATCTTTAGCAAAGCAGATAAAGGCAAGATCGCAGAATATCGGGAAATATTGAATCAGTCGATGGCCAACTTCGGTGTATGTCTGACCGAAGATGTGAATAGATACTTATTCAGTATATCGTTTTCCAGATTAAATCCAATATCAGCATCCATCAAACAGTGGTCGAATTACTTGAGAAACATGACAAGCTGGTGATGTCCATTGAAAATGCCATTTCTGTGCTGGGCGTATGTATACTGTCAAAATCCCTTGACATATCGCTGAATGTTTGTACCCCAAACCAGACCAAAGAACATGTTGACGGTCTCCACCAAACAGTAGCCGAACTAGTCGAGAAAAATGACGAGCTACTCGCCGCCATCGAGAAGAGGAATAGAGAAGAAGCAGAACGAGCGGCCTCTATTTCCAACTCATTTGGCGGAATCAAAACGTCAAGTGGTACGGTCACGATTACCAATGTTACGGGCGATTATAGCTTTAGTGACGATTCGGTTGTGACTACGAATACCAATTCGAATAATCGGACGACTACGATTACCAGGGACTCGAACAATTCGGGTTATACGAAGCCTGCTAAACCGCGGGGGCAAGGTGCACGTAGTAGTAATGATGTGTTGGTCTGTACTAACACATTCTAACGAATAGGCAATCGGGCGAAAGCTCGACGTGTGTGATCTCGACATCGTTTTATTTTCTTAGACACTTCGGAAAGTACATACCTGCAAATTATTCTACGCTCATGATTAGTATTGAGCTATTGACTCGGATAATTAGATGATGATGCACTTAAGCCGCGGGATATGTCACCAGTGGAAGATGCCGCCAAATCGAGCCGTACTTTTGATTGAAGCTCAATGATAATATAACGTCTCTTTTTATGAGAAGACATTTACTATTCATCGCATCGAATTATAAGCAGTTTACTACTTTGTGTAGCGATGTGTATTCCATTCCCACAGGATAATTGACTTTTTCATAAAGGTCCATCTTAAATGTCCTGATGTATTACAGTCAACGCGAATTAGAGGAAGTACTGCATGAGTTCGAATGTCGGCGGGGTAATCAGGAGAATGGTGGAAGACGTATTTCTCCAATTGTTCGAATTTCGTTGATATTGATTATAAGAATTTTGCATAAACCGAGTATAAGACGAAAATATAGAATGATGCAATATTGTCAAACTACTGTCCAGGAAAATGGTACACTTCACTTACCAAATCCAACACACACTGCACTTCTCTGCCAGCAAATTTGGTGTCCCCACCTTCATATCTAAGTTCTCAGCCTCTCTAGTCCTCTGTCTTGCTTCCTTGGGATTTCCTTTCTTTATTACCGTATTATCTTGAAATTTGAATATGGTATTACTAAGATATAGATTGATCTACTTTCTGAGAGTTACTATATGCCTCACAAATGTTGCAGTTTTGAAGTCTGATTGGATTTTCATAGCCAAAACCCCCCCAAACCAACATTTTGCGACACCTCTATAATAACTACAATATATAAAAATTTGGAGATTATCTAAAACTACTGTGGCTAGATCTGGATTCAAGAAGATCCATATTATTCCATTTTACCTTCAGAGGCCATGGCAAAAAATTTCTCTGTCACAAGTTACTGTACCATTACGACCAAGTGTTCATGGGGTGTTATACGTTAGCACAAGTGTTCACGCACCATGTAGTTCACGACTACATGTTATGTGTGACAGTGTTCACAATATGCAAAGTGTTCATGATGTCATAGTGACTGGTAGAGTGTAAATTATCGAAATTAGCTCAATTTTATATATATTTGGTCTGCATATAGTCAGATATTGTAGCAAATGCATGTATGAGTACAATTTAAGCTACAAAGGGCAAAAAAAAAAAATGAAAATTTATGGCTTATGTAATCTATTTATGCAAGTGTTCACTGGAGACCCGTTACCCATCAGATTTTCTAAATGTATTCAATTCACAAGTCATTGTTATGTGTTATTAAACACTTGGCCGTAATGGTACAGTATTTGCTAAAACCTGATCATAGTTACTTTTGGTGGGTTTGCTTTCAAATTTGAGCATGTCAATATAGTAGGATAGTATGTGCTGAACCTGTTCAGCGAATGGTGGAACTTATGTGCATGCTGATTTTAGGATATGGGGGCGGCCTCCGGCCCGTGCTATTCTAGTGTGGTGTACTGCATTTCAAACATATGATTAAGCAATGATTGACACCGTGAGAATCAGTTTACAGCTACTGTCAGCCTTCGAACTCGAAGCTTTCCTTTCCTTGTCTACATTCACTATTTGGTTTTAGCTCCTTTCATTGATCATTGAACACAAAGGAAGTAATTTCTGGCTGACTCACGCCCTTGGAAAATCATAGCATATCCCTGGGCAACTATGTCTACCAAATCTCTCTCTCAGTCCGACCATTCCGATAAACCCTCTACTATTCAGCGGGACGCAGACTCCCGCAAAAGCTCTGAACGATTGCTGAAAACTCTACGTGGACACAGCGATAATATTAAGTCTGTTGCATTTTCACCAGATGGGAAGCATATTGCTTCCGGCTCCCGAGACAAAACTATCCGAATATGGGATTTAGATAATGACCTGGAAGCCATAAACGAACTCAAAGGCCATACCAATTTCGTTCAGTTTGTAGTGTACTCCCGAGATGGCAAAAATATCCTTTCAACATCTAGTGACAAGAGTATCTATATCTGGGATACAGATAACGGCCAGAAAATTGGAGAATTCATTACAGCTCACAGACATGGGGTTTTTTTCGCAGCCTATTCTCCAGACAAAAAAAATATAGCATCAGCCTCCGTAGACAAGAGCATCATAATATGGGATGTAGAATCTAGAAAGCCGGTTTTAGGGCCACTCAAGGGTCATTCAGATATTGTCAGCTCTGTTGCTTATTCACCAGATGGCCATCATATAGCTTCAAGCTCTAAAGATCGTACAACACGAATTTGGACTACAAGTACTGGAGAGTCAACCGATGAGCCCTTGTTTCATCCTGATACAGTCTGGACAGTTTCCTACTCACCTGATGGCAAACTCATTGCTGCAGGATGTAACAATACCAATATATATATATGGGATATATATAGCAGAAAGCAAGCTATGAAACCACTGGAAGGCCACTCAGACTTCATTCAATCGGTTTCTTTCTCTCCAGATGAGAGATATCTGGCCTCCGCATCATCTGATTCCACCGTCCGAGTTTGGGATTTAAAGACGGGAACAGAGGCATTCCCATCTCTGATAGGACATACAAAAAGAATTAACTCTGTAGCCTACTCACTGAACGGCAAATGCATTGTTTCTGGTGCTGATGACCATACCATCCGGGTATGGGATGCAAATATACCATTATTTCAGGGTATACAATTTACTTCTGATGATGAATAAATTGTTGATAATTTTCTTGGACCAACTAGATCTTAATGTTGAGTTTCTTGAGGTAGAATTGACAGTTGATCCATCTACATTACACTCAACTTTTTTTTAATCAGCAACATGCTTCACAAGATACTAGGCCTGACATATCATTGATGTTGATATCTGATCGTGCTGATGATTCTTCATCGCTCGAAGCGGGTCCCCGCTGTCAGAGCGAACGAACGATTGATAACGATGTGGTTTGGGAGGAGGTAAATCTAAATTCTTTAGTATTGATGCAATTACCGAGGTAATTTTAATTTACAGTTACCCGCAAACAAAGGACCACGGTTCTCGTCACTAGGAGCAGAAGACGCACGAAACGACATACAATTCAAAAATAAAAATAACAAGCATTTAACGACCACTGAGAACACCTACACGGATGAATTATTCTCGTTTGACGGCGATGGTGAACATATGCGAACTGATGCAGCGTACAAGAATTTAAAAAAAAGGAGTGCACCAGAAAAAACGGAGAATACGTCTACGTTTGCTGCACCTGCTCGACATCACTACGTATGTTGAGTTCTTCATATTACGAACAGGTTCTAATTGAACTGTAGCCGGAATATTATGTATTAACCATTGAAGATTCTATTTTGGAAGATGACACACATAGATTAAAGAGACGAGGCTTCAGTTTCTGTGGTTTAAAACTATTTTAAAATCTTTACAGATGAAGCCTTGAACCAGATACTCGTTACTTATTAATGGCATTGGTAGTTTGTGAGTTATGGAATGGTGAAATTTGTATAATGACAGTCTTTTTATCCACATCCAAATGTAACAAAATTAGAATACAGTGAAGAGTAAAATAACATATTCAGTGAGTATTTATGATAAGATCTTTACATTCACTAACTATCGATCTTCAACTATTAAGCATTCTTCAAACTAGGAAACATCGAGTGTGGGGCTTCATATGCGCATGATATGATTATACCTTTTATCTCCTGCACTCGACAACTTCAAGGTGCATCCTTGGACAATTTCATTCGGGGGGATCCTACAATGGCGGCAGTTCTGGATTCTTGGGAAATTTCTCAAAGGATCTGGTTAGTATCAGTGTTGGCAACACTCGGCAGGAAGAGCTATACCAAACGCTATACCAAACACCCATGCGTCGCGGAGCTCTCCAACTTCTAATACTAGGTTCAATTCGAATGATTAGGTTTATCCCACCCGGCTCCTATCACATGGCTCGTTTCCAACGTGATGACAGGTTTTTTGACCTGTCTGACCTTCATGCTCTTCTTGTTTATCCCTCCTCCTTTGCTGACAATCTGTCGGGATTTCCTCCAGGCGGATCAAATATAAATCTCACTTATTTTCTGTGCTCTGTAGATGTGCAGTTACTTTTCTCCATCAGTATCTATGTTCTTTGTTTTGTATTAATTAAAGATTTGTGAGCTTTTATCTTAAAACTTCGTCTATCATCAGCTCGTGTCTTGTATTAGAAGTAGATGCTGCTTTTTGGAGTATTAAAAATCTTTCCGTAAACCTCAGCTGAAAGAGCTTCAATGCCACTTGACCTTCTATTGGAAATATTTCGGCTCGGCTCTTAGGCTCGCACATGTGCCTGCATTATAAAGCTCAAACCTCGTGCACACATCGCACCCCATGGTGGTTGCAAAATTTGCTGTCAAATACTAGTCATGGAGTCCTTTTGAGGAGAACTTGTCAATTCTATCGAGCATATGTGAGTAGTGACGCTCAGTAAAAATGGAAGTTGCTCAAAAGTAGGCAAAAGTCAGGCAAAAGTAAGGTTTGACTAAGTTTGACTAAATGGCAATTATATTACTAATGCTTGACTTTACAGGTCATGGAAAAGTCAGTCAAAGCCAACAACTGTCTGGTATGTTCTCACATTAACTGTTTAAGCCTGACTTTAGTTATTTAACTGCCATTTAGTCAAAACTTAGTCAAACTTTACTTTTGCCTGACTTTTGCCTACTTTTGCCTACTTTTGCCTACTTTTGAGCGACTTCCGTTTTTACTGAGAGTGACGTATTAAACTAAGATATCGGGGAACTACTCGAAAGTATCTATCATCCTTCCCAATTTCCTTTATGTTATGTCAGTGATCTAGGCGCGATTTAAATGATGCTTTGTCGAGGAAATGGTATGTAGTGGGCCACACAGCATCGGCATGTGGGAAATAGACCATGTGATGGAAACCGGATGCAATGGCCTGATGATCCGCTTGTCATGTGACGACAACGTCGATGGTGCTCACTGCTGGGCCCTGGCCTCATCGTCACCAACCTCCTCGCTATCGACTTCACCATGTACGCTTGTTGGCTTCAAAATTCACAATCTCCCCTGTAGTTCATATCTCTCTATTATGTATGCAATTCATCTCTCGCCCGCACCGCCCCTTCCACTAATTACAAGTGTACGATACAAAAACAGAAAATAAATGGGTGTATGAGCCATTTACTGTTAAATATCCACCTAATATTACAGCATGCCGTCAATGAACGTGGATTTTGGTTCTGCCTAATCAAATCTATATAGTCAGGTCATAACTCTAGGTAATTATCTCTGGTATACCACGCACAGTTTTTTTGCGGTCGCAACCTCGGTAAGTCTCATTATCTACTACGACTTGTATGCGAGTTACTTCACTACTGTTGTTCACTACTCTACTAGAGCTTATCGTTCCAATCGGGATGGATTGCCATTCTAGCTCAGATGACTTGTTGAGAATGTGTTGACGCGAATTGAGACTTTGAGAAATGATTTTAGTATAGATATTACAGCTGTAAGGATTAAGAAATACGTTGACAAAGCGCTGTTCATATATACTAAACTACTATTAGTTGTGTGGTTCTGGGTGATTATTGAGAATTGACGTACATTTACCATTGAGAATTAGACCGATAGAAAAAAAAAAATTGCCCTGGAAGGGCTAAAAACTATAGTGGAACCATGATTAATAAGCTAAGCACAATAGACACTTGATGAACAGCTTACTAGAATCATTGTCAGAGTAGCACAAATTGTGGTCAATATTCCTCGATTAATTGCGTTGATTATCAACATGTTCAACATGGAATTTGTACTGTAGACACATAACAATGTTTGATAATCCAACACCGAATATCTAACATCTTACTACTTACGATCTGATACCCCTCTTGCGCTTGCCAAGTGTTCTGACAAGCGAGAATGTGATAACAATATCACAGGCGGCTGCAGCACTGCTATGAAGTGTGAAGATGGCTTTAGTGTCGGTCAGGAAAGTGAAAGAGCCCAATTCAATTCTAAGAGAGGATATCAGCATTAATATGCTGTCGTGGAGGGGAAATGATCAAACGTTTTGACTGTCAGAGCTACATTCCAATGTAAACCGTCGTTATCAGTTTATTTGCAGCTGCATCACATACCAATGCTTGCTCCTAATACATAACAATCAGTTCACATTCCGATCTTAAAAAGAAGATACGTACCCATTTCAACTAAAACCAGAATAACCTGATACACGAAATATAATTAGTATATATTAAATATAGATAGCTAATACTTGCTATCAGAATGGGTGCGAGTAATTTCCGTTTGTTGACTGGAGATTAAATGATTAGCTTATTGAAAGACTCGGATGAATTAACATGTGTTACTGACGAGAATAGATGCAATACGCAAAGTATCTGGATGACTGATTATTAATAGTCTGAGGCCCTACTCGATAGAGAGGTTGGAATAAATACGAACAATTGGACGGTTATTGCAGAAAGATACTGTGGCTATCGTTAGTCTGAACGGCACAGCGGGGACTAGCGAATGACTCACCCCAGCCAGTAGTTGTCCCTATTGCTCAAGAAAGAACTATGAGAGAATTATACGGAAGATAAACATACTAATTTCCTACTGAATCTTGTCTATGAAGACTATCTATATCAATATCTACGGAAATAATATAGCCAAAGGCAACTTGCCGATTTATGATCAAGAGCGCCGGGAAGTTCCCGAAATTGTCGATGAGACAAATATATGTCGACGCAAAGAACAAGGTAATTTGAGTCGTTTCGAATAACCTACAGAGGATACATCAATGGCATGCTAATGCTACCGAATTATTTCGCATACACGAGAGTCACAACCTAGATAAGATATGATTATTCGAAATAGTGATATGCCAATAAATGATTGACTCGCCATGGTCTTGACACCCCAGTGGTCTTTGCTATACCAATGAAAATATAGCCAGGCCTGTAAAAGCCCAGCTCCATACAGCCTATGGAGGTATCAGTCAATAAAAAGCAGGTAATGTAACTTACACATCATACATTGTTTCAAGGAACAAAGCTATGAGCCAGATACCGTATGTGGAATCGAGCGAGCTGGGCATGTCCGGAGGAATGTGACAAAATTATAGTTCAAGAGCGTTAATCTAGACTTCAATACTTTCCCCCTCGTCTATGCTATTTGTATTACCAGATTCTGATGAAAGAAGTTTGCTGCTGGTATGATGATAACGTCACCAGTACATATTACGGAAGGTTTTCGCCGTATTTCTTCCGTGTCCGTACTGCCTGGAAATATTAGCAATAGTCATCACAATGTAACACAAATGCTATATCTATCCGCCATCCGTGGGCACAGCTCTTTCATCTGCCTGAGCTCCTCCTGATATGCGTCTCCTTTGTTCTCGGTGGACGCTCTTCACTAGTTGCTCTATTGAAATACGCCCACATCTAGAGTCTACCAGATGATACTCACAGCTCGAGACTGACTCTGAGAAGTATCATATTGCAGCTCCATGCTCACCGACACCCAATCTTCGCCTTGAATTAGAAAATAAACATCTCTAATGAAAAAGAGTGAACGACTTACGCTTCTCTGCCGATAATAGGACTCTGAAAGTATGTTTCAGCGTATACAGCCCAAAAAAACTAAAAATAAAACCAGTATCCTGTGTCCATTGCCTGCCGCCTATCCAACACAGCTTCAGGAAGAAGGAGCAGTGGCAATATGGAAAAATCAGTTACAGAGTTCTGGAGGTAGAACTTCATCACTGCGTATATGTTACTTCAGAATTGCACTGGATTTATGAGGGTCCCGCTCTTAGCTGCGTTTTCTTTTATCCCATTAAACTTGGAGTTCGGGATAGCATTCACAAATACCAGCACGCTGCGCAGATATAAGAACAATAATACGGGTGTGCTGTAGGGACTCGTGCGGCTACAAGTTCATTAGATACACTACAGGAGCGTGAGTGGATACAGTACATAATGCAGATTCCATAATCGCTGCCCGGGCCTATAGGCGCTGATGAGTACTCGATCCCAAATGAATGTGACCATGAACGGTTATTTAACTAGCTTAGACGGATGAGAGGCACTAGAGGAGATAGAGTATTTATTCTCAACCCACCTTCAAATCCGAGTATCCTAGTGCTCTTCGGACAAGTCTCAGTAGCCGCCCGAGGCCACCCACGTCTCCAAATCCTTCTCGTCTGATTCTATTTCTGGTACATTAGTATCACTGTCATTATGCTATAATTCGATCACAGTATTAATAACGGCATCGTGAATACCTCGGAATTCAATTAAGTCTGATGCTCGTGTTATGATTCTTAGTAGATAACGCAGATTCGGAGTATCACTATCAGACGCTGTCTAAATACCCTCCGGAGGAGATGGATAGATCTATTGTTGTTAAGCCGCTGGGGAGTGGTGTGACCGCCGTTCGGCACGATGTTTGGATGCCCGAGGGTACAGATGTAAGCACAAATACCAACTAACCTGTTATTGGTCTAATATCCTGCGATATGTCAAGTTACGGGCACAAGAGAAGCTGAGGATGGAGATGAAATGGCTCAGGTGTTGAACTTGGTGCGCAGGTAAAGGAAAGAGCATGGGGAAAGGGTGGATGTCATGGAGTCCTTTTGAGGAGAACTTCAAGCCGATTCTATCGAGCATATGTGAGTAGTGATGTACTAAACTAAGATATTGGGATACTGCTCAAAGGTAGCTATTATTCCCCCTATTTCCTTTACATGATGTCAGTGATCTAAGCGTAATCTAATTGCCTGTGTCAGCCGTTCAGTGGGGTCCGGGATGTACGCGGATACAGTGGAAACAGCAGCAGTGCTTGATTGGAATCGTATTGCAGGAGAGTTTGGTAGCTACATGGACGTGCACAAACTAAGGTAACATAGATATGGAGAATGATGAGTGTGTTCTGTCGTAAATCTGAGGGATTAGTGGTGGGTGGGTAGCGCGATTTGTGCGTGCTATGTATGTACTAAATGGCCGAGCTACATCGCGAGAGCGTCAGAACAAGGTACAGTGAAACATAGAATGCTGGACATACCGAGGGAGGGAGAGCGTCAGAACAAGGCTGGACAAACCTCTCCTCTCCCTGCGGTATATGAGAGCGGTCGAAACACAAGCGAGCACGGTGGAGGGAGCGTCCGCACCGTGCGAGAGGGAAAAGATGGGGCCGAAGCCCCTGCCAAGGCTGGTATTCGCCAGATGATTAGACTTGTGTAAACAAACGTTTAAATTCGATTAAATGGTGCTATATCGAGGAAATGGTATGTACTGGGCCACATAGGAAAGTGAAAATCAAGTGGGAGAATCGTCATGTCGGAAATAGACCACGTGATGGAAACCGGATACAATGGCCGATTCTCTGCTTGTCCTGCGACGACAACTTCGATAGTGCTCACTGCTGGCCTCATCGCCTCCAACCTCCTCGCTATCGACTTTGCTATGTACTCTTGTTGGCTTCAAAATCCACAATCGCCGCTATAGCTCGTCTCTTTCCATTATGTACGCGATTCATCTCGCCCGCACCGCCCCTTCCACTGCCCAATACACTATCTCTTCAAACTACCTTCCCCGCCCTGCCCAACCCGGTCCATACCCTCGTTGACAGCCGTGCTGAAGAGCGCGAGTTGGAGTAACATATGGTATTCACTCTCTTCTCATTCGCTCCTCTTCACGCATAGCTCCTGCTTGTACCTTATTCACTTGTATCTCCTTTGTGCTCTTCAATCACTTCGCACCTCCCTTCCCATTCTCATCCATCTATCCGCTTCGTATTCACTGCCCCTCCACTCCCGTTTACGCATATATCCATTCCCTTCGATCTCCCTTCTCCCTGGGTGATATACTTGACAACATCCCATTACAGAATCCCATGCTCGTTATGTGACTCACACTCTTGCTCGCCTATTGGCCTTCGTCGCTGTCTCTGCCCCAATGTGCGTTCACGTAGGGTGCGTTGCAGCTACTGGTTTCCAGGCTTTCAAGTCATTGCCCGTGATGTCAGAGTGGATAGTGAGTCTCCTTGCCTCTCGAGCGCCTCGGTGCTGATTGTATCCCTAGATTGTTGAAACTACGCCATGTTACAACAAATACGAAGCTTTAACTCGTTCTTCTGGTCTTGACAATAAAGCTGCCTGTGCCTCGTGGAAGCACGTACCAGCAAGTTAGGAGGTGTGACCGACGGTGTCGAGTAGGCAGTTAGAAGTAAATCTCATGCTGTGCGGCATCGTGGGCCTCTCGGGGGCGGGCTCAGTGTACAAACGAAGGGAAGGGCGAAGAGTATGGATGGAAGAACGAAGATTGGGAGTATGCATGAGCAAGGCTGAGAGCAAAGAGCGCGACGACGACTTGCCAAACTCTGG
>ML213667.1:58502-105102 GCA_004379715.1 Crucibulum laeve
CTGAAGGAACGTTCAGGTATGAGCTTGCCCTTCTTCAAGTCTTGTGCATCCAGGAGAGACAACAAGAAAATTTTCACCGCGGGCGTTTCTAGTGCCATACGCTAAGCAGCAAGCCAACGTTATTTGGGGACTTAGATGTGGAATCGACGCCAGATGGTATGTTGAGTTGCACATACGTGATCTAAGAATGATAGTGAGCAGACGAGGGCGACCACATAGACTTTAAGCAAGTCAAGGTGAACTGTCGTGCACTTTGTAACTCAATACGGTTCATGACATTTCGCGTCGAAAACGCACCACATGTATAGGATGAGGATCGGTGTGAGCGGCCCAGTCTGTTTCAGAGGCTATGCGGAGCGATCACCTAACTTCGTTCTCTCGTCGACCCTCGACCCTCGCTGTCTCAACAACACGAGTCTGCAGCTGAACATTCTGTACATTTTCAGGGCGATATAGCCCACGAATCAAGATGATCTACCTTTCAAAACACACGCAACGCAACGCTAAAAACGCTTATAAAGCCTCTCCTCGCTGGCTACTGCGTCCGCACGATATGAAGTAAGTCGTACTCGTGAAGGTCTGTCATTGAAAAAGACGATGGCATGGAAGGAAGTCCCATCTGAGCTTGTTTGCATGAGTATTTGAGTTGGCATTTAGCAAGCCACTAGGCTTGTTGGCTAATTCTCGTCAGATTCTAAATGCTTTCGGAGAGTCCATCAAGTTTGAAAGGAGATTATCGAACGAATCGTACTTTGAGAAAAGCCTTCTATAACAAGAGACAGCACAACCCATAATCAGAACTAGCCGAGAGCAGCATGGAGTAGCGCATGCTGAGACTCAGAGACAGGACTTCCCGGCCGGTAGTGGCGGTGCGATTCCAATCTAGCAACTCTGGGCCCGAGTCAGTTACTCTTTATGTTATGAGTAATTTTTTATTTAATATACATGATATCTTGGATCAACATCTCACAATTGAATACAGGAACAAAAAAACCCGTTTCCAGCCTCTCTGCTTCTCCGATGAAGTACTGTTTGTGAGCGAGGAGTCTGAATGATACAGACGCCGTGCATAGTATTCGCGCTGAGGCATAAGTTATTTCCGCTGTTGAGGACCCATTTAAAAGAATAAACTCACAGCAACTCCTCGTGCAGTGGCAGCTGTTTCAGCGACTGGTTCAATAATATCATCTCGAACTACTGTATCGCCCGAATAAGAGTTGGTGAAGTTACTTGTTGGTTTAATTTCCTTGGATTGGTACACCTTCCCCTTGTCTTGTTCACCAGATAAATTTTCATGATTTTCAGGCAGCGGAATGCATTCTTCTACATTGGATAGGGTTGAACTCGGAAGCTTATATGAGACGAAAAATCAGTGCTTGGACCCATATAAATATGTGGTAAATGTATACCTCCGGAAAGTGGTCATTTTCATCATCAATATTCAACTCTACAGATGAATCAGACAGGTAAGAAATGCTACTAGCATCATCCTTCCCTGACATATAATTTTTATCGACTATTGGAGTATTGCCAGCATCTTGCTATAAAGAAACATACATTCACCATAAAACATATAAAAATTGAAGCATTTACATCAAGAAACCAGCTCTCATTGTCTGAGAAGATGTTAATGATCCAATCAAATCTCTAAGAAATTAAATTTCCAAACCTTCTACTACTGGTATTTGTGCATTCCATATTCTGACGGTTTTATCCCTTGATCCAGAAACAATATAATTTCCATCTGGCGAGTATGATATAGATTGAACTTCATCTGTATGGCCTTTCAGGGGAGGTATGGCTGCCTTTCCGGTTTCTAAATCCCATATTATAATGGTTTTATCTCCAGATCCCGAAGCTAGATATCTCCCATTTGGACAGAAAGATAGAGAATTAATCACAAAGCCATGCCCAGTTAATTTCTCCATAGCATATTTTCTTCGTTCAATATCCCACACATATACGTATGGGCCATTACCACCACTGGCAATGAGCTTGCCATTAGGAGAGTATGCAATAGCCCAGATAGGGTCTGGCGGGTGAAATATGGGATCAACAATTGATTTTCCAGTTTTAGCATCCCATATTCGCACTGTTCGATCGCCGCAGCCAGAAGCTATATGCTGTTGATTTGGAGAATAGGCGACGGACTTTATCGATGAAGTGTGGTCCCTGAGTGGGCCTGCTACCGTTTTTCGTGTTTCCACATCCCAGATCCGGATGGTTTGATCTTGGGAGCCCGAGACTACATTTTTACCATCTGGAGAGTATGCAATGGAAACGACGTGATCGATATGGCCATTGAAAGGGTCGCCAATGATACGTCCACTATTTGTATCCCAAATGTACATAGCCCTATCCGAAGCTGATAGAATGTACCTGCCATCTGGAGAATATGTTACAGCATTTACAGCTTCTTTGTGACCTTTCAGTGGGCTCGTAGCTTCCATGCCACTTTCTGGATTCCATATTCGGATTACATTGTCATTTGAGCCTGAGACGACGTATTTTCCATCAGGAGAATAAGCAACAGACCAGATAGATTGAGTATGCCCTTTGAGAGTTCTTTGTAGTCTTTCAGAAGGATTAGATAGTTCATCTTCCGAATGGGCAATAGATTCTGAAGAGCCATGCAATTCTACTTCAGAGTCAGATAAAGATTGTACTTCGGAGACTTCAGAGACTTCAGTAATTATAGATGCAGGTCCATTAGTCAAGATTTTGGACAACTACGATGGAAAAAGTCATTACGTCAGGCCTACGAGTGCTGTTAAGATGCTTTACCATTGTAACTACAGGTTCATTATCAATGCTGGCGATGCCGGCGTCGATTTCAGTTCGAAAGTGATTCATCCCGTCCTTAGGGATTTCCAAGCGTTAAGATTTGTTTTAAGGCTCGATTTTCACTATGACACTCCATTCAGTTGGTCAAAGTTCAAATTTTTGGATACCTATAACTAGCTTTAAAGGTAGTGTAAAAATCATACCTGATAAACAGTTCAAGGTCAGATAATGTTGAAGCAGGAGAGAATATGTGTACATTCAAACTTCAACGGCAGAACTTGAGCATTTACAGAGCTCGAGGCAGTGCAGAACGCTCCCATGTCAGTGCACACAGCAGATTTACGGCATTACTTTTAGCAGACTCTCCGCGGGCCGATTGAAAGAATGCTATTCAGTGCTTTCCCCAGGCGTAGGGACTAACATGAATTACGTAAATCCAGATATTTACCCAGTGGATCCTTATCCATGAGGAAAAGTCTGGATTTGGATATTTCCATCACCTATCCGCAGCTAATCTGGGCACAGTCGAACCCCTCCTAACCCATACCCTTCGGTGGACGACCCAGGCTATGGGTTATGAGGGGTTATGGCTTGTGAGAGGGATGCTAAAAATAGATTCGAAAAACTCGTGAATTTTTTTTAGATGAATTAGTTCATTCTACACTACATATACTATATACTGATAGTTTTAGGTGTTTTATCATTACTCTTCAGCTCCAGGTGTTGTCGGTGTTAAAATAAGCGAAGTAAACGTTTGGCCTCGGTGAGCTCGTGAGGCAAACGGATAGTGTACAATCTCGAATGTACACTACTTATATACGAAATATCCACACAATTAAATAAGTATCGAGTTGTTGCGCTGGCCTGCCGGTTGGAGGAAGATACTGTCGAAGGCAATAGTGGGGGGCCCGATTACTTCACCCTTCCAGAAGCTAGCCTAGCTTTCAGATGCGCCAATCTTCGAAGCACTTTCATAACATGTCCCTTCCATACACTTCCGAGGGGTCTTCATAACTCTGAAGTATCGTCGACTCACAAAGTCTATCTCGTTCGGACAGCTGTTCGTTTCTTCTGAAGTCCTTTGACTAATAAGTTCGAATACATACTGCGTAGTTTGTTATATTGTGCGGACTTTCTCTGCTCCCTAATACATCTCTTTCAGCCAGAGCGTCCTTCTGCAGTTGCGGGTAGTACTCTGCTCGAATTCCGTGTTTGATGCTCAACGCGAGTTCGCGTGAGGGTTCGTTATACTCGAGTGCTTGTGATGTCGTTCTTCGTAAGCAAGCTGCCTACTTATGACGGACTATGCGACCAGCGCCATCTTCTCCACATGCACCAACCTACAGCGACCAAAGCCAGGACCTACCGACCAAAGATATGTGGATTCTTGCTGAGGTATCGTTCTGATTCATATACATAATTACGTATACAATTTCACATATCTACGCTTAGGTCCCACGTCCTTTCTCAAAACAGCCTCAAACCACAGACAGTGCATGTCCATTTCTGCGATTTATTCGTTTCGCTCTCGGAAATTGAGCCACCCCCGTCGGTAGCATTAAATTCAGTCTATACGTTCGTAAATTGATGCCTCCGTAAGTAAATAGGGAAACCATGAGCTTACATAGCGGTGTCGTGCAGGAGCAGCACATTGAGAGGTTGCTTCATTTGGGGGTATATTCTTCGTCTTTTTGTGAGAAATGTCGAGTGGGACATGATGAGTATCGCCGTCCAAATGGAGAATTTCATCTGTAGAGAGATTTTGCGCAGCTGAAGATGCTCTGGGATCGTTTTTTGTACGCTTTTCGATCTCTTTCTGTACCCCGCGTGCTTCGTTTGGCACTCCGTCTTCGTCAACGTGCAGGAGATCGTCTACTTGAAGCTAAGTTATGGGGAAATCAGCAAGGATATGAAGAATGGGAAGAAGACATAAGAAGTACTTCAAAGAAATCATCATGCATATGGGGGTCCATATCAGTTGATGAACAGTCATCCGAACTATCAGATACTGATCTATCGATCGCGAATTTAGGATCTAAGGAAGCGTCTTGCTAGAGATCAAATAGTTAATTCTAGTCGCTGAACCTGAGAGGATGATGTACCTGCAGGAATTCATTGTCAATATCTAATGAAGGATTTTAGCTGCTGCTGAGGAATGAGTAAAAATATCAGACCTGCTGGTTTTCTTGCATCCCATATCTGTATTGTTCCATCATCTCCAGCAGATGCGACATACTGTCCATCTGGCGAGTAGACAACATCATTCAATCCTTCCGTATGCCCTTCTAGAGGCGGAAAGAGATCTTTTTGAGTCTCTAGGTCCCACACTCTAACCGTTGCATCATCAGAGGATGAAGCCACATATCTTCCATTAGGAGAAAATGAAACATCTTGAACGACATTTGTGTGGCCTTTCATTGGCTCCATAGCCTGTGCTCCGGTCTGAATGTCCCAAATGTATATGTTGTGGTCATTGCAACCTGCAGCGATCATCTTCCCATCTGGCGAACATGCAATACTCCAGACAGTATTAGGATGAATGAGGGGTTCTCTTATTGGTTCTCCTGTTCTTGCATCCCACATCCTGATGGTTTCATCTGAAGAGCTAGAAATGATAAGCTGGCCATCGGGCGTGTACACAGCAGTGCTAACAGTATTTAAGTGACCCTTAAGTGGACCCAAGATTGTTTTCCTAGTCTCAATATCCCAGATCCTAATTGTATCATCGGATGATCCTGAGAGTATGTGTCTTCCATCTGGGGAGTAAATAGCGGACTGTACACCACTTGTATGGCCAATGAGTGGCTCTCCAATTACTTTGCCATCATTTACGTCCCAAATACGAATGGTTCCGTCACTAGAACCCGAAATAATATTCTTGCCGTCATGAGAATATGATAGCGAATAGACATCACGTTCATGGCCCTTAAGTGCGGCCCCGGACTGCAACCCAGTTCTAACATTCCATATTTTGATAGTACTGTCTTTAGACCCCGACACGATATATTTTCCATCAGGAGAATAAGCCAAAGACCAGACACGGCCTCCTCCTACTTCAAGGGTTTTTATATGCCTTTCAGAAGGGTTTTGCAAGTTCTCTATTGAACCAGAGACGGCGTGAGGTTGGATGGACATGATTACTTTTCAGAGCTGCGAAAAAGGAAGAATCGCTATGTCCAGATGAGTCAGATCTTTCGAACAGAGAATTCCCAGCTTCTGGGCTCACCCGATGGGAAAGTGTTAATGGTGGAAAGAAAGGAAAGCCCCGCTCAAGTTGCGCCGCGCAATCGTCCCACACTAACACGTTTTCAGTACACTCACATGATAAGGTAAGCATCTACAATCCTTGAAGCGTTCGAGAAACTAGGAAGCCATATCAACGTCTACAGTTAAACATATCCCATAACCTACTACAACATTCGCTGCCGTGATCCTATCACAAACAACAAAACCGTCTTGGAGTCGAACGTGCTAGCTGGGCTCTTTGGTGACAATTCTTCTTAAACTTCCACTTTCGCCCTTGATTTCCAGGCTTAGGCTTTTTACCATCTTCATCATCTTCTGAAGAAAAAGAAAAATCACTATCTCTAGATCATCTCGCACAGGTTTAGATATGAAAAAATTGTAATCAGCAGTATTCTAAGCACGTAACACTTGAGTGCGAATTGTTATTTGTTCTTCGTTAGCCCCGTTCAAATGATCCACGAACCTTTTCTCATATCTCCTCCAGGAGAAGGGCGCTTTTCAAGATTACTAATGTGAGGGAGGAAATCCTTCAGTTAACTACAAGAGCGTTCCTCAATCATCTACCTCTTAGTATTCGCTCAGATTGCATTCAAACTTGCTGCACATGCTCCTCCCAGGACTCAGGAGATCAGTTAGCGAGGCCAACTGTTTTGAAATCTCCTTGGGACTGGTGTAGATAGACCTGGATCTCAGAGGAGCGTAACAATTTTGAATGGTAAATGGTCGAGAGATGCAGCAGAGTGAGTAGTTGTTGGCGTTCAAATTTCCGACCGAGATGCGTTCTTCCATCCTGCTTCACAAGTCATTCCGTTCATTTAAGTGAGGGTGTGCCATGTCCGGCATAAGAAGGCAAAATTTGGCCAATCATTTCCAAACCGCACTAATGTTCTGCTGTAAGAACTACCATATTGATGTCTTGCTGGTAAATCACCTCAGCTGTTCAACTACCTTGCGAGTCTACTAATTTCCCATAATAATAGACTCTAGAATGAGACGTCTCGAGATTGGTATTCGATAGACCCCCAGGATTCGCGCTATATCTCATATTATTATTTCAGGTGATAAAACTATCATTCCATCCTGATGGTTATCGGCGGACTGTTACTCGCAATGATTTCTCCTATATCCAGCACAATATTCTTCTAAACAACGGTGGCTTTAGAGGCAATAGGTGCTTTTTATTTGCTGTGGTTCGTTTCCTAGAAATTCTAACATCAGCATATTCATCGCTTTGCAAGGATGAATAATCATCGGATTCGATGCATATCTCCCACTTAGAGAAGTTAACAATAAAAACAATTACAATGGACAGCACAACGTACCAGTCGATGGCGAGCGGCAGCAGCCAGTTCAATAAATCGAAGTTCATCCAAATGCCCTTCAATCGGATAATGCTTCTTTGTATCCGAAATAGCCTTTGAGTACGGATTTAAGTCGTCCTGGTCTCCTTTTATACCTAGAAGTTCAAGTATCTTGACTTCCTCGGAATCTGAAGTAACAACAGCTGCAAGTTCTTCCTTAGACTATTTCAGTCACTGATGAGTAATCAGTACGCGATTCAAATCATATCTCATACCGAGATACGACTTGGTTCGTGTGGGATAGTAACATCATTGGCGTTTTGGGTATTAGATGATTCATTTCTACCAAGGTCCGGTGGAACTGAGGCTGATTGCTACCAAATCTTTATCAATATCAGGTTCTTCAATGAGGCCACAATGACGCACATTCAGAAAGTAGTCTTCATTTATATCTGGAGTCAGTAGTACTGTTGAGGCATACTGTTGCGAAAGAACGGAGACTACATCTACATCACGCTAGATAAATAGATGGTTAAAAATGCCATGAACAGGTAATAAGTGAACAACTATACAAATAATAATTCGTTTTCTGGATCTCGTTCGTGATCATCGTCCAATCTATTGGCAGGTGCCAATATTTCTGCGAACGGGACGGAAGCATCATGCTAAAAAGAAGAAAAACGTTCAGAGTTTCCAGATGTGGCGCTGTAATCGTAGAAGCGGGCATACGTCTAAAAATGCATCGAAATCAGGATCTGGTTCCACATCAGGTCGCGTACAGTCTTCTGCGATACCGTTGTCCGAGTCAACGATTTCTGGTTCAGATATTATTACCGGACGTTCAGGAACTTTTGGCGCGTCCGATGGTATTTGAGGTGTAGAGTCGGTAATCGATGGTGGTCGTGTTTGGGAAGTATCGACTTTAGGTAGCTTCGCTGTTAAGATCTCAATATCTAAAACATAGATATAGTGGCGGTTAATAACTATACAGTGAGAAAAAGATTCGCTCACTTGTCGCAATCCTTTTCGATACTCGAACTTCCCATATCCGAACACTTTCATCGTCAGATCCGGAGACAACTTGTAAACCGTACGACGAGTGGCTACAGGCTACGGCCCAGACCACATCATCATGGCCATCTAACGGAAGTATCGCTGGTGTTCCCGTATCTAAATCCCAAATACAGATTTTTTTATCGCCAGAGCATGTGACTAAGTTCTTCCCATCAGGTGAGAAGGAAACACCGTATACATAGTCGAAATGTCCGCTCAATGGTTCCATAGCTTGTTCTCCTGTCGCTACATTCCACACATAAACCTTATAATCAATAGACCCAGCAGCGATGAATTTTCCATCAGGCGAATAAGCAATTGACCAAACGTCCGAAGGGTGTATGAGAGGTTCAGATACTGCCTTTCCGGTGCTAGCACTCCAAATACGAATTCGTTTATCCTCTGCGGCGGATATAATGCATGTTCCGTCTGGTGAATAAGCGACTGCGTTGACGGAAGTGGAATATAATGCGAGTATACCAGTTGGAAGGGTCGTTTCTCCAGGCTTCAGGTTCCAAATGCGAACGGTTTTGTCTTGCGAGCCTGAAACAATGCAGTTGCCGTCTGGAGACCATGCAACGGACCAGACGATATCTGTGTGACCTTCGAGTGGCACTCCAACCATGGAGTGAGTCGCTGCATCCCAGATACAGATAGTGCAGTCATCAGAGCCTGAGACGAGATATCGACCGTCAGGAGAATACGAGATGGAGTTGATAGGGCCCTTATGGCCTTTAAGTCGCCTTCCAATGGCCCTACCAGTACGCGATTCAAATATTTGAATGGTAGTATCCCTAGAGCCCGATGCGATGTATTTCTCGTCTGGAGAATACACAACGGAGTAGACACTATCTTTGTGTCGTTTCAGGGTTTTGTTTTGCCTTTGGGCAGCGTGTGATGCGATGCTAAGGCTGGTAAAACTAAAACCGGTAGAATTTCGGCCTCCAGATGACATGATGGAACGTGCTGGCCTGACGATCTGTGAGGAAGTGTTGGGAATACGTAGTGGTATATATTTGAGGTGAGGACTAACGAAGGCAGGAATATAACAGACGTCGAATGTTTGGGATGGAAGTTTTAGAGGGCGGGATTGCCATTGCTGTGTATAGCTATTTAGGCGCTCGTTCGGTGGTATTCTACCCTATGCAGTAAACAACAGGGTAGAACGAAGTTCCAATATAGTCGACCAGGTTTGAACCATGTGCTACCCCGGGAATTTTGGCTATTGATGTTGTATTATAGTGTTCCTTTAAATTCTGAGTTGCTCAGGTGTTGCTTTGAATTCGGCTTGTATGTTTCTGCGGGATGTAGAAGCTGACAGCCAGGCGTTTTTCAAATATAAAAGTCTGTGCCAGTAGACAGAGGTGGTAACAGAGGGATGACGGCATGGTTGAAAAAGCAATTACGCCAAAGACAAGGCCGATAGAAGCGCTTGGGTCAACAAGAAACAACACGTGAACAAACGCCCGTCCCAACCGTTGGCGTCATTGTCCCTCGCCCCGAGCTCGTCCTGCAATATTCGCCCCGAAATCTCCCTATTCTGAGCGTATAGACGAATCTATGCAAGCTTTTCAGCGGCGTAGCAGCTACCCACATCTAAAGAATGTGAAAGCCAGAATCCAAGCATTGTTTGCCATGTTGCCATGTTCAATCTCCAGTCGCCCCACGCTGCCTTCTGGACTACAGGACTAAGGCTCGTGCTCGCCACGGCCGACTCTGTTGGTGTAGATTCTCGATGCTTTGAATAAATCCTTACTTACGGCCATATTGTAAGCTAACCCTATGCAAGCGGCTTTTTCAACGTTTTGATCTTGAAGGATTGGTGCAGGATAGATGTCATTTTCCCGGCTCTCCGACCTCTCTACAGTGAAAATTTGCTTAGAAATGGCATCCAGGAATGGACTACGTCTCTTGGAACCCCTGGATTACCTTTATAATCTCTCCACGTCGAAGAGAAGTCAGCAAGCCAGCCTCGCAAACGATTCTTTACATGTGTGTTGTAGGTGATATTTGGAACTTCGATGGCGATGGATTCGGGATGGCTATTGTCCGCATAGAAGTAACTCATCTAGCTTCGTTCAACCATCGTCATGTATGTTTGCACCCCCTCCTTCCATCCCCTCTTCTCTGTTGTTCATCACTGCTATAGCAGTGCCCTTCCGCTACTCTGTCCAGACCCTGCTATCGCGAGCTTGTCCTCGCTCACCTTGTGTGCCTCGCACTTGCTGCTGCGAACGGCCCCCAACACCACTATTGAACGGTGCCACCAAACGTGGCCGGGTAGTAGAGACACATTCGACGCCCTCATCTCCCTTCTTCAGTTTCCGGCTTGCAAAGGCCGATCTGAGATGGCCGTTGGAAGGTCTGCGTAGCATGGCTGCTCTCTGCGAATATTTCGTCTGTCTCAGAGGATCTGGGACACGAGTATGTTGATTGCCGGAGTAGGATTATGTTAACTGGCTTGGGGCAGATATGAACAGAAGCTGGAGGACACATCCATTGTCCGCGATCTGGGTACATAAACTCACTCTAGTGACTTGTGATATTTAGTTGACCTAGCTTGCAGATATATCATTGACCAGACTATTCTGCCCTTACTACAAGAAGCTCTTGCTCCACCTCGTTTCATTGGGTATATGAAGATGACAGGAATGGTTACTTACCATAGACCAGTGTGTCACACGTCGTGTCAGGTATGCCACTCCGTTTAGGTATTTGCGCTTTCCTCCTTAGCTTTCCTTCAGACCCCTCTCCGTCGTTGTCATCACTGGCCTATACCTCAAGACGTTCATCACTCGTGAATCCTAGCTAATATAAGGCGCTCGAAGTATGTTCCTCAGTACTGTCCTTTGGCACATACAGCGAACGTTCGTGTAGGTGTATTCATCTCATTCTCTTATCTGGCCTAGCAAGCAAAGAGGTGGTGTTGCTTTCTCGTACCCTTACATTCTGTATATCATGGAAGCGAGATACTCGGTCCTCTGAAATGAGACTCTGGTACTGAAGCGGTCCAGACAACAGGTACATGTTTACATTTCTCTTGAGATACATTATTCATGTTGATATCTTGCATATTTCTTAATATCCAGGCGTCACGTAGTCTGTGTGCCGTTATCACGGCCAACTTGGTGCTGTAGCGTAGTTCAACGATGCCAGAGAACCCTCGTCTCGTCAAGACAATGCACCCACGCGATCCTTGCCGCTGCCGCTGTATTTCTTCGTGTCACACGTTGTAATGCGCTGTAGCTGCTGGCCTCGGTGGGTTCAGGTTAGGAGACGCGGGATAGAGCCGTGACATGTCACACACTGTCTTCGTGCCGTTATAAGAGAGATATCACTATAGAAGAGGACTACATGGGCATTCGTGTGTAAGCATCCTTTTATACACCCGGCATGTTTAACGATCTTCGACATCTAATGGCTTTGGCCTTGAAGAAGCTGAAGCCGATGAAGAAACCGCTGATGATGCTGAGGGCATTGTTTTGGCCATGTTGTGCAGGGGTCCCGCCAGTAAGTCCGCTCTTCACGCCACAAGAGTTGGCTGACTTCATAGAACCAGAAAGTAGCGAATTCCGGACTTTACAGAGGAGTGTATCCTACCTTCTTCGTAATCGGTCGTGTAGCCATCAATTTGCACGGAAGTGGTGCCTCGCAATTGCACTCACCTGCATTGGTGCCATGAGATCGACACATGTCGTTTGGCGTTGCTAGCTTAGATGACGACGTCGCAGACACTTGCATAGACATGGTAGAAGTTCTGCTCGCTACTCTTTCAAGTTTATCAACTGATCTTCGATACTCAGGTGGTGCTGTAATGCTGACTCTAGCATTCTCGCTTTTCGACCTTATGGTACGATTAACAGTTCGAAGTATTATGCTTCCAGCTGCAGCAGATTTTGTTCTACTTACGTATGCGGCTACAACGATCGACATATATAATGTTGCAGGCTAGGCCAACGCTGGGCCGATCAAGCAGTTGGCGATGTCGCTCTCCGCGTTTAACCTCCCAAACGCTCGCTTACTGGGCTCTTGTTGGTGCTCGACATCGTCTGAGTCCATATGTGCTTCTCCCCTCTTTCGATGTGTGAGGCTGTACGGATTCATTGCCAACGACAGCGCCAAAATTTGATCACATCCATTATATTCATTGGTGCTCCTTATTTCAAATCGCCCCGACCTCGATAACTTGGCGCACATCCCGTCCGCTTATAGCCGTGTTTCGAGGCAGTCTTTACCCGACAACCATGGTATGTATTCTCCTCCGAATCCTCACTACCTCTTGAGCCATATTCAACTAGTACTCTACCCAGCTTTCAGAACCCTTCGCTTTGGTCTCAGCAGTCAGCTCTTTTGGAATCGTGGCTGCTGGCGCTATAGATGGGTATGTGTTCGAGAACAAGCTTTGGATATGTTATGTTGTTTGCCTTCGAAAGTATCACTTTCCTCATTTTGGCATGTAGTGCTTATCTAGCTAGATTCGCCCAATTTAGCTTAGCTAATGTCTCCCTGCAGAAGTTTCCACTATACGCAAATGCTATTGGATATACATACAAATTCTATGAATATATTTATTTAAGCAGCCAGACTCGCACTAAGCTTCGTCGCGCAGCCATCAATGAGCTCCTGTTGACTCTTGATGTAGTTTTCGGTCATCGTACGGAACCCATCGATCTTGGTGAGGTCATCGAGGTCACCGATATCCTTGTAATTGTCGGTCTTCTCGTTGTATTCGCCCACGTTCATCCTCCAGTACTTCCGACTTCCAGCATCGGGCGCATATGCGTTCAGAATGCTTTTGAACAGAATGTGCGTCAGCTGCGTGTTGGTAGTGGAACCAGATAGCCCGTCTGCAAGTTCGCGTCGGTCCACTACACCCGCCTGACCTACGCGTTGATTTGCTGGGATTCCAGTGCCAATACTGAGGAAGCAATCTGTGCGTCTGGCTGGACCGAAGACGTCGAGAACTTCACTCCATAGCCTAGAGAAATCTACGTAAGTATGGGTGATGCAATGGATACCGTCTACGAAGAATAGCTCACCAGCCTAGGGGATTGTTCGCCAGAAGACCTCCATCGACCAATGTGTAATCGCCGACTTTGATAGGAGTGAAATATGAAGGTGCAGCTGATGTAGCGCGTCCTGCTTGCCAGATAAGGCAGTCAGGAAGGGGTGATAGGGTCTGGGGATTGGAATACGAGCGCAGGAAAACAGGCCCGCGGTTATTGTCCGCATCCTCTCTAACAGCCATAACGAACCTGTGAGATAAGCTGGTAAGAAAGCTGATTGAGATTCTAGTGGATTTGAATATTACACTTTACAACTGCCCTCCTCATTCAGTAACTTTTCGTTTTGGTTTCCAGTCCTCTGCCCAATATACTCTCTGAAGGCGTTCTCCAAAATACTCGAGTCATAGCGTGCGCCTGTCTTATGAACTCTAATGCCTTTGTCGATCTTCCCGTAATCTTTGAAGATGGTGCGAGACAATGTTTCATAGTCTTTGATACATTCGTCCACAGATAGTTTGAGGCGTCCGAGCATGATAGCGGTAAGCCTAAGCATCAGGTTAGCTACGGTCTACGTGCATTGAAGGGTCGATAGCGACATACCCTCCAGCACTAGTTCCTGCAATCATGTCGAACACCTCACATGGCTTCTTGCCAGGCGCAGCTTTCTTCATGACCTCGTTCAGGATGTAAAGCGAAGAAAGTCCACGGACTCCCCCACCATCTGTAGTGTGTGGTTGAGCTTTCTGAAGCAAATACATAAATGTCTATATGGAATCAGACATACCTAAGGAAAGGACTCTTAGAGGGCGTTCCCCTACACTGGTATAGGTCTCAGCCTTTCGAAGCCCTTGAACAGGGGAAGGTGTAAATGCGACAGTAAACTGTGCGTTGGCCTCCGATATGAGTTCTTGCATAGCGTTGATATCGTGAACAATTGCTTTGAATTCAGGAACAGTGCGTTTTCCTAGATGTTTCATTGTCAATTTTGCGCTGGTCTCAAGCCAACGGTCTAGCGCCCACCTAGTTTGGGGCCAAGTTCAACGACGAGGTATCCGCTCTTTGCCATAATCTCCCAACCAGGGAAGCGGGCACAAAGGCGAATACCAATCACGTTTCCGGGCTGTAAACCGCAGGTTGGTGAGGTTGCACGACTCGGGGTAAATTGTCATACCGAAAGAAGGCCGAAGATCTCATGTTTCTTGTCAAAGATCATGCCGTTGCTCTGTGATGAATCAAACAGTAGGTCAGAATAAGAATGAGATACAGCAAGTTGCACTTACCCAATCGTAAGAGTTGCTCAAGAAACGGTTGGGGTGACTCTTCCATACGAGCTTCACACCATCCTTCTCCTTGAGAGTAGCGCCAGACGCATCGACATAAACACCAATTTCGAACCAGGTCCAGTTGCCAGCGGACGGGACATCTGCGAACCCTTGATCGCGGCATTCGGCGAATAATTGGATACTATGAAGCCTTTTAATCGTCTCATCGTCCAGTGCCTACCGGATGCAGTCGAACATGTAAATATGGGTGCAAGAGGGGATAATATGAAAGAACATACGGGAGTGGAGAACCAGAAACGAGACTGAATTTGGTCGTCTGACGCGCTTTGTTGGCATTCGGCGGTTGCTTTCACTGTGTAGAGGCCGTTGTCGAACTCTGAGGATGGTACGGGCAAAGGCTCGAAAGTCTTGACTCCATCGATGGTTACGCTCATGATTTAGAGAGGTGAGGCTGGGGAGGATTGAAATCAACTGTGAAGGTAAATGGATGGGTGCCGATAATAATTCTAACACTTTTAGCTTCAGCTCTTATAGCCCATTCCCTGAGTTTGTAACATATTCAGAAGTCGGTACTTTCGTTCACCGAGTACCTGTGCCTGCTTCACAGTCACTTGCAGTTGGTGCGCCCTGGTCATCTCAGGCAGATGAAAAGCTCTTTGGCTTGATTGACAGCAATCAAATAATAGTATAGAGGGTGGACTGTTAGTTTCACTGTGGTTAAATACGAGCAATTAGTCTTTTCACGTATGTACCACAGAACCACGAGCAACTCACAGTATACATAACACGCAGTCGAGCTGAAAAAATTATTCGATATATGATAGCAGAAAAGTACATCGTACGCAATGCAATTGTGAATGTATCTGAATCATGGGTACATTTCATTCAAATCTGCCCCTGTACCTGGTCCTGGTAATGATTGACGCTCGGGCGTAATGAACCCCCGTCTTCTGCCAGGCTAACAGAAGAAACGCCACATATCACTCTTGGAGAAAGGAACGGTATTTTTATTTGTGTAAGTGAGGTCTGGATTCTTTTCCGCTGAACTGATTGTCGTTCCAGTTACAGACTGGAAACACGAGTCCTTGTTCTAGGAACTCGTGCATGTCCCGGTAGATCAACGGTAGATATTACACCACATTATCTACTAATTCAAAAAAAAATCTAGTCGCATATCGAGCTCATGAACAATTACTGTTACTCACTTTCTCCAAGTATAATCATGTTGCCTGTTGCCACGTTCATCCTCCTAAATTTGTGTGTTTAAAAAGAGCTTGAGAGTCTTGGTTCTGGAATACTTGGGCTGTTTGTTGATTAGCCAGGAAATATGATGCTTTGAAATTTGTAAAGCACAGAGTTGCAGGTTTCCAAAGTTCACAGTGCGGTGGTCATCGTGGTTGAGTTAAAACAACGAAGTTCAGTGAAGGTGGGCGGGAAACCGGCCCAGGGACGAAGCGCTCGCACAATAGAACCAAATAGGCATCGTTGAGCTCACTGATCTGCTGACTCCGTTCATTACCACAATCAATGAACAATAGCAAATCCTAACACTTGGCGATGCCCGCTCACTTTCTTGCCAAGTTTCTTTGCCCGCGCCCGTAACCAATGAAATCAGTCCTTCCATCATCAACATCAACATTACGGGATTCCAACAGCGCTGACGCGTCGAGAGTGACGACCAGGTCGAAGACGGTATGCCCTCCAGCTCTATGTGTGAGTGGCCTTCTCCTGCACTTTTTGGTCCACTTCATAGGCTAATACTGATGCTTTGCTCTCAGAAGCTACGGTTCTGGGATCCCGTTCCAAGTTTCCACACTCGATAAGAACGAAACCAGCTACTTCTTAATCGCTCAATCCACTACCAGGGGTTGGGTTTGATTCCCCGAGTTTGTGAGATAAATGAACAGAAGGATTGGGCATCGGTGTGTACATTCCTGTTTTCTCTGCTGCCATTCGCCTATTTATGCGCCTACGTAGAAGACGGAAACCTCCCTAGAAACTGCTGTACAGTTGGTCGCCCCTTTCAAGTGTCTCTCGACGTGTATAGGATGTAATATTATACAGTTTAGGCAACCCTCTCGGGCTGCTACGTCTATTTGAAACCTGAAATCTGGTTGCTGCGTCATGATGAAGTTGCACTATCTGTCGTGTCTTGGCGGGCGGTATTAGTGTTCGTAAAGTCATTTACTACACTCGTTCCTACATGCATACTCACATTTCTTTGGCCCTAGCCTTACCTACTCCCTATGTCGAACTCGCAGAGCCTTGGCAGTACCCACAAGAGCCGCATTTGTTCTTCGTTTATCTACAGTTTCTCAGGTGCTATTCCCCTTCTACACAATAGCAGGTTTGGTGTGCGTGCTCCCTGCAACGTCAAAGAAGCGGATACCTTCACCTTCATGCTGATTGTGCGTCCGTGTCTTTGGTTGGGAGTAGTACATCATGGAAGCATTGAGTAGTGCATGCATACATGGGGTCATGTAAACGACGGGATTGCTCAACATTATGCTGAGTATGTATTTGGTGAGTATCCCTGGATCTTCGCCGACGTGTCGTTCGTTAACTATAGCTTTTCATGTATCAGGACAGCACCGAGTGGTTTGTCTTGTCCGAAACTTCTAAGCGGTTACGACGAGGTTAGAGCGAAGTGCTTCCAGGGCAGCGCAGCTTCGTCAGACATCATAGATACGCATGCAGGCCCTCTTAAACGTGTCTCGACCTTGCGGCATATTGGAACCGTTGGACTGTATGCTACTGCAGTGATCGATGGTCTCAATACCCGCCATGTTATCGCTCCCTCTGGGCAGATCAAGTATTGCATGGAATTTGGCATTTGGCACGAACCTCAACAATTGAGGCTACATATACTCTCAAATATCTCTTGCAGTATATTATCGTAGATCTAGATGCGCTTTTCTCGAAGCTATTCGCCATTCGCCATTATCGAATCTTCATCTACCCAGGAGTTCAAACCAACCACGCAATATGCAATCTAATTATGCCGTTTGGCCCCGTACTCTCTCAACAGGTCAGCAGCGCCTGTATATTGGCTTCAGGTAAGTACTCGCAGTAATTGCGTCTACATCCATTCTTACATGTTTTCCCTAGCGTATACGCACATTGTAGGCAGGTCTTACTACAACGCATCACCCACGCACTCGTTCGATGCTTCTGCTGCCGGCGACTGCTACCTTCTCACTCGTTTCTGCGTTTTGCGCTTTCATGTCGTTGGGCGTTCGGGGCCATGGGTGGCTGTTGAGTAGGTATTCACTGCATATATTCACTTTAAACATAGGGTCCTCCTTCTCATCGACTTCTATGCCTAATCTCAAGCGCAGTTAGCCTCACATTCTGCTCTTTCATGCCTATGACCAACCGACCATCGACTATCCAGTCAGCCGTACTCTTTGGCTAGTGGACATTGGCATCAGTTTTCGTGATTCGGGTAAAGAGACGTCCATGGCTTCTGCTGTCCTCGCTGCCTACAGAAGATCAGTGTCTGGATATGTTTTCGCTACTTTTGTGTGCCGCACCAGCGAGGACAATGAGGTTCGTAGGCTGTGTAACTCGGGCTATACTTCACCCTTCGTTCAAGCGCCAATGCATTTGTACTCCAGACGCATGCCATCATTTCATGTCCTCGTGTTTGCCTCGTGGGTTCTCACCCATGGAGTGCGTAGCGCCCGTCGAGTGCTTCTGAAGCCGCAGCAAAGGTATGTTTCTCGTTCTGCCGGATTTCGTTGTACCTAATGAGTGGAGGTGCAGTTTACAATTGAATTCGTTCTAATTTAATGGATAGGTTTCCAGTTGTGCATTCGTTCGCATGAATATTACATTACCTGTACTCCTACTCAAAGGTGAGGACTTGTACAATAATTTAACGAGATGCTGAGCTAATATGATGGATCAGACTAGCAAAGAACCGTCTCAACGACTTTCGTGCTTTGGAGGGGTGAATAGTAAAGAATCGTCTCCATGATCTTCGTGACCTCGAAGATCAAACTCCTCGCCCGGAACCAGTATGTCTGATAAGAGGTTTTGTCTTACGGTGTATCTAGCTCTCGAAGCAGCGACATTTTCATATTCTTCATCACCCTCCTCACCAGTATCGTATACGGGCCCGAGACATGTGGCTCCCGTTCCATCACTCGAGAACAGCATAGGCCCGCCGAATGGATTGCGAGGATCCCTAGCAAGGTGAACCCCCATCGCTCGAGTGAGCTTATTCCAGGATTTCGATGCGTTCCTGCCCGATCCATCTGTGCATCTGTGCATACTTCGGCTGGAGTCATAGAAGATGACGGCTCCTCAGAGAAAGGCTATAAGCGAGACGCAATTGTGAATAGTGTATATGATCAGGTCAGCAAGAGGACACACCTCGAAGTTGAAGAAATCCTCATTAAGCATATCAATTGGAGATGCAGACGGGCTCTCCGTTAATATAGACGATATATCGCTGTCCGACTCGCATTCGTCGTTGTGTAGCACATGACCACGCATCGGAAGATTCGAGGCTTCTTGCTAAGCGTTAAATGGCTTCAGCTTCACATGTCGTGAACAAAGGAAGGAATAGGAGAAATACCTCTAAAAGCCAGCTGGAGCCATCTTTTACATCACTATACAAATCGTCGAAGTCTCGTACATCCCAGATTCGAAGTGTGTTATCGAATGACCCAGAGACAACATGTTCACCATCCCTCGTATAACAGACTGTCCTAACCCAGTCTGTGTGGTCGTCGAGCTCGATGATCTCCTGTCCGGTATTTGCATCCTATATCCGCAAGGTCTTGTCAACTGAACATGAGACAAGATGGTCCCCGTTCGGAGAGAATGCAATGCAGAGGACAGGGCCCAAGTGCCCTAGCCAAGGCGCCGTAACTTTTATCCCTGTTTCCGCATTCCAAATGCATACTTTAGCGTCGGAACTTCCTGAAGCAATAACACCACCATCCGGAGAGTATGCGACTGAATGGATGGGACTTTCGTGAAGGAATGGCTGCCCTACTGGACTGCATGTAGACAGATCCCATACTTGTACAGTACCATCTTCTGAACCGGAAGCGATGTGTTTTCTATCCGGCGAGCACGAGATGGAGTTGATGTCGCTCGTATGACGACCTGTGAGCGGGGCACAGACTGGCTTCCTGGTATCTGCATCCCAAATTCTGATAGTCTTGTCTTCGGACCCGGAGATTATCATTCGCCCGTCTGTAGAATAGATGGCGCAGCATACCCATGCTGTATGACCATCTAGAGGTTCTCCGACCATACTCCCTGTACTCGTATCCCATACACGAACAGTTTTGTCGCGGGAACACGAGAGGATGTGTTTACCATCAGGAGAGTATGCAAGACTCAGGACGGCAGCCTTATGTCCTTTCAGTGGTCCTATAACCTCCAAGCTGGTGTTTATGTTCCATATTCGTATAGTGTTGTCCGCTGCTCCAGAAGCAACGTGCTGACCATCGGGGGAACAAGCCGCGGCATGGACCCTTCCATCTTGTCCCAGTAAACTTCTGTATAACCTTCGAGCTGAGTCTGGGCTTTCCACCTCTCTTGTGCTGTAATAAGTATCCGTGTTGATGCTTTTCTCGGAGCTATTGGAGGATGATGAGCCGGGAAAGTGAGTCGTCTTGTGTTGCACCTTGTGATTTCTACTGTTAACTGAGAATAATCTAGATATTTAGAGAGCCTCTTAGTGGACACACGTGCACAGCGATGACTACCAACGCACCGTAGGTAGTGATCGGACGCCCACCACCGACTTGTAAAAATCGACAAAAAAGTTTAGGCAATGGGAGGATGCTGAAGCGAGGGAGGGATAAGGACGAGCTCGAAGGTCGTGGAGAGGTGATGGAAGCAACTAGGATAAACGGAATGGGGGGCGGTGAAAATGAAAGGGCAGCGCGATGTGAGCGCAGAAGGAATGCATTTGACGTGCACACGTTTGGCATTTAGACACCGTCCAGCGCTTAGGGAGCTCAAGCATTTCCAGTACTGAAAATAGAAAAAAATGCAGGTAGGATAGCTCTTTGCAGAAGTATGGTATTACTGGGTAATAAACCCAGCGTACTCGTATGCTAAATAAACCATTCTTGATCATAATACTTTTCTCTACGGTCTGTACAATGAACTCGGCAACCGGCCCGAGTTCGGAAGCTAACCTGTACATTATCAAGCACAGACAAACAGCACGCGCAGACTGGAACGCGATGATAATGGCGCCGGCAGCCTTCAACTCCCCACCAACCGGCGCAATGCACAACATGCGCGTATGCTTTCTCATTCGTTTACTAACATCCAAATTTTATAGTTCATCAGTATTAATACTAAGACTTGTGGCAACTGGGATCCTAGGATACTGTCAACGATTGTACCGCACTGTTCAAAATCTGGTTCTTCGAGTCCACTGGAACCATATCTCTAGTCATACCCCTTCGCCTTCCATATACAAGAATGTACTGGATGAGGAACCCGAAAGAATTAGAACTTGCTTCTCTAGCTCTGCAACCTCGACACTACAGCACGCACCAGCTGCAGATGCTAAGCAGTCACAAGAACACGAACTGCAGGTAGTGGTTACAACTCCAAACATTGAACACACAGGCGCCTCATTAGTGGAAGAAGAAACTGCTAAAGATAAAGCAACAAGAGTGCGAGGTATGTTGCGAGAAGGATTGCATCTTCGATGTAAAATACGATAACTTTGTCAGCGCCAACGAGGAACCAAAGCATACGGTTTGAAGAAACAGCACAATTTTTGGCACCACTTAACTCCCTGGAATTTTTCCCAATTGCGCCTAGCGATATCCAAAGATATGACCGTGGTATTAAAATGTACATACTTCCACACTTTATCCATCAGCTTGTTAGACTGAGACTCTACAGCGCTCGCAATAGTTCAAAGCTAAAATTCCCCCCTGGGACTAAGAACTACACTGAGTTCGTATTTATCTCTTGCCAGTTGCAATCTCTGATAGACTAGCTTCTAGTCGTGGGCCGGGGCTTAAGCTGCCAGATGGCTGGGTCTCATACACACATCCCGAAGGTGCACTGTACTTCTACCATGAAGAAAAGGTAGTTAAACTCAATAAATCATATACGCTATCTTATATTTCGTTATCAGTGCGTTTTTACAGAAGAAAATATCTATGAAAACGCTTCTGTTAGTGAAAGATTATTGAACGCAGCGACCACACTATTTAGCCGAGCTGAGAAGGATGGTATTTCAGTGGCTGGCTGTGAACTTGCACTCGAGATTACGCAACGTAAAGATGGCCAACACATGGGATATTACTTTGTAGAGCACTCAAGGCGGATTGTTTTTTGGTTGGATGTATTCAGGGGCGAGAAGATATTTGAGCGGGTAAGAGGAGTTAAGACTCTCAGCCAGTCTAGTGCGTATTATAGGTATCATTCCTATTATGCCCTATCTCATACTTTTATTTTATAGAATACGCGATTGAATCCCAGTATTGGTGAGGGAAAAAATTATCTGGTGAGCTTCTTGTTATTATAGCTGGCTTCTCAATAGCTTATGTTTTAGTGTCAGAATGTTGTAGCGCTATATGGCACTTATTTAGGATAGGTTACATGTTGAACTGTTCCCCAATGATCGAATCCTACCTCAATTTGTCCTAAACGAACTGAGAGAAACCATTGTTCACGCAGCAGCAGGCGGGTGTCTTTCAAACCTTAGTTAATGGTTTTTGCTGAGTGTCTTGTGTCTCAGAAACATTGACATCGAATACTTCAACTGCCCCGTTTGCGGCTGAGGAACTGCGTGAAATGCTTCACATCGTAGAGACTTTGCAATGTATGAATGTTAAAGAAGTATAAGTACCCTTTGCTGATCACCGTTTCTTCAGTGGGAGCGGGCGGGCGCAATGCTCATTCACTATGCGTCAGTGGTAAGTTTATTATTATTCGTATATATCTACACTCTTACCTCCTTCAACCCATAGCAAGGCTACTGCATACATTTGGTAGGCTTTTCACTTTCTAGCAGTGGCACTCAATTAATGTCGTTAGCTCGTTCAAAATTCTTTAACTTTTGTGGGCAAATTGGCGCACGTCTGGACAATGACCAGCCAATGTACAAATCCTCTGATCCACAGAAAATAACGGCGCTTTTTACGATCTTCTCTTATGTATTGTTCCGGGCCCCCGACCTTCATCTACGGGCACTACAGAAAGTCTGGCTTGATCATCGTATAACTCAAGTATCATGGCGAATGTTCATTGGGAATCTAAATTCAGAGTGGATGGAACTAACGCTTTACGTACGGGTCAATCTCTACATTCATCTCAACACTCGAAGTTAACTCTTTGGCTTCAGTCAACAGTGATAATGAACGCAAATGTTGCCTTTTTGGCAATTCCTGGAGTGTCTGATACAGAAACTGCAACAGCCGGGCAAATAATCAGCTACGCGTCTACTGTCGCTAGTATTGGGGCTGTGGTAATAGGTTTATTACTTGTGCGACAGAATCGTACGAAGGGCAGGGATGATGCAAATGAAGCGGTAAAGAATTATCTTGCACATGGGTGATTCAAGAAACTAATACAATGTAGTTATCATTCATGACTAGGCTGGTTGGTTCAGCTTTTGGAAAAGAATCCCTCGCGATCATGTATAGTTTACCGTATGCCTTATTGATGTGGGGGTGAGTGTTCTATTTTTATTCATTTTGAGTTATATACGATGATCAATCGGCCCTTTAGCATGCTATTCTTTGTCGGTGCTCTTGCCTGCCTCGTTTTTCAAGCAACGGATATTGTCACTCGCTGCCTCATTGGATTCATCTCAGCCGTCGTCGGGTTCTTCGTATTCTGGTGTGTCTTCACGTCGTGGGATGAGAATTCTGCGGTTCGAAGCGCCATCGGAGCAATATCGGTCAAAATTAGGAGTGCGTGGCACAATAGACAGAAGAACAAAAAGGATTCAAGACAGAATGGTTCAAATACAAGTGACTCATCATCTGTAATGACACAGTCATCAGATGCCAGTGGACACGTTTAGGCAGATACAGCTATAACACATACCAGCGCCTCTGTGTTATACAACCCACCAGTAATGTATAAATTATTCCATGCACGAGATCTCGATGGCTGTACACACGCTGTTAATAACTTACTTAATATTCATTGACATGCACCGCAAATTCTCGTGTCACCAGCATGTTGGACTATATATAGCTCTTTTCTGGTAAGTTCACGGCATGCAGTGTGCATGCAGCGTGTAGGCCACAATGCGATGAACATCATCATACAGAATGAGCCTTCTACTTAAATTTAAGGCGTCTATCTAGCGCTTATCTGCCAAAATCCATCAGAATACATACGTTATAACTGCCACATAGCACATAGATAGCTAGCGCCAACTGTTGGCAAAGTTCTGGACCGTGTGAACTCCTGCTCAGTGCTTACAGTAGCGGTTGCGAACAAACGCACTGACCACGACCTTGACATGCATACTATAGAAGACGCGATAGCTAACGGCGATACTCAAGTATATTACTTCTTTCTTATTACTTCTTATTTGAATGTCCTCATTGCTTCTCCTTGAATCGATAGGACCCTGAGGAATACATCGGAGTCAAACAGCGAGAGCTGGTCGACAAGATTCTTACAAGATATCCCGGAGCATTTACAGGTGAAGGTTTCGCTAATGAACGCGTCATACTGAGCTGAAAAGTCTGCACTTTAGTGTTTCGAGAGCTTCTTCAAAATGCAGATGATGCTCACTCCAGCGCAGTTGAAATTCGGTTTGAGAGCGAAGATTACATCAAAGCAAAAGATACTGCAAAGGACGGCCCGCGTATGAATAATGGGTCAGCGCGAGTGCTTCCTGATCTGAAGAAGACCGTTGTGCGTTTTGCTTTGAATATGTAACAAGTGTAAATATCTGGAATCTTGTTTGAAAGGTGGATAGGTGGAAATTCAAAAACAATGGAAAGGTTTTTACAGAGGACGACTGGAGGAGGTTGAAGAACATTGGTATTCAAACTCTTCCCTCGCTTTTCAATGCATTTTTACCAGTTTCCATTTAGCTGATGGGAACCCAGACGAGAATAAAGTAGGGGCCTTTGGCGTGGGCTTCTACATTTTATTTTCCGTTGCTGAAGAGCCGAAAGTTTCTTCTGGAGGTACGTAAATAATAATGATAGTAAACGAGTAACTCTTAAACCGGATCACCAGGAATTACGCACCGCTTTCGCTGGGAAAAAGATAACGTTGTTGCGTTATTTAAGTTTCACGATAATTTTCTGACCACCAATATAGATGCGAGCACGAAAGATCGACGACACCGCAGAACCTTCTGAATGGACCACCTTCGATGTTATCCTGAAAGATAAGGTGCCCTTTGCAAAGATGTTTGAATTTATGCGATTTCTTTCCTCCTCAATCGTCTTCATGTCCCATCTATCTACGGTCACCGTCTACTTCGATGATATTCAGCTTGCATCCATCATTAGGAATATAGGATCGCGGACCACTGTAGCGCTTCCTCCTGGATTGAAATGTACAGCGCCAGCGCATCTTATGGAGCTACGAAACGTGAAGAGTGCATGTGCGTTATCCACTCAACGACCATCGTTATCTTAATTGGTTCTCAATCGTTTTTAGCCATTAGCATAGAGGCCAAAGTTCTGTCCCGTGTGTATGAAAGCTGGTCCCACGATTCCGATTCATCCGGGAAATCGAGCATTACTAAGCCGAAGAGTACCGTTGACGCACTTTTTTCAGAAGACAGAGATGGATACGAAGAAAAGCTTGAGAGCAACGAGTGGAATGCTCGTAGAAAGAGAGTCGGTAATGAATATACAGAGAACGTACAATTGCGTGTATTTACCGCTGATGTGGAGGTCATTGCGGATGAAGCTTTCGCGGATGAACTCAAAAGTCGTATCAAGAAAAGACCTCCAAAGGAGCTCTCATATGACTTGATATTTGTGTGTTTTCGAGTTTCAGTCTTCGTTCCTATCTGATGAATACTTTCTCGCAGGTTCCCAAAGACGCACACGACTCTGCGGTTGCTCAGGACGAAAATCACCCGTTCCCAAGTGGAAGTGTGTTTCAAGAACTTCGAACGCGACTTGATGGGTGCGTTCATACAACATTCCTTCTGGATTACCACTGAATATCGGCTTCCAGAGATTATCCAGCCCGAATATATATCGCAAGTCTATGCATATCATAGTCGTTCTTAAACTCTAACTTTAGAGCCCTTTGGTTTAGGGGCACGCCACAAGCCAGACGACTGGCATTGGTGGGCACATGCATAGTGCGCGCTTCATATCGACGGTCGACCGTGAATCAGTTGACATAGAGTAACTCATCTCTTTCATTTCTGAATGCAGTGCTCTGATCATCATTATTATTTAGAAATCGGACCATAGCAGGTATGACTTAACATCAAATATACATAGAGCAAAGCGTTATTTTAACTCCGCAGATTGGAACAAAGAGCTGATGTACATTGGCGGTCTCCTATCACGTGCCGTCTATGAAATAGAAATGTCGAAGCTCGAAGTCAAGTGGAGTAACTCCGACGCAAACTTGGTGACTAACTTGCGGGAGCAGACAATGCATCTCACCAGGTTTTTTACTTTCCAGCGCACGACACCATCCCGCGACGTGGGATCAGAATTCAGAAAAGCGTTCTTTACTTGCTCTGAAGCAAACGAGGAGCTTTTGATTCTGTCTAATCTTGGCATTAGAAAAGCGAAGGACATACGAATCCCTGACTCGAAATTCTCGTTCATGAGAAATCAAGCAACGCTACCGGCATCCAACTTCCCCCAGCGAATGCAGGCGCATCTCATGAGTTTAAAAATTGTCAAGCCTATCAATCTAGGTGATGTGCTCACGGAATTGAAGAGTAGGCCACTCACTGAAGTTGATATGTTGAATTGCCTAAACTGGTGGGTTTTGATGTCAAGAGGCTGCACCAATGCGCAAAATGACCAAATGCTGGCGTTTAAGCAAAAGATAGTTAACTATGCACGAATCATTCGCACTCTACCACCGAATGATGTGATTCCTCTCTCTAAGATCCAGACCTACCTTGATAGGCAACAAGGCGTCGGACGATATATCCCTGCTTCAGATGGACCATTTCCACCGAATATGCTGCCTCCGAGTATAAGTATAGTAATGAGTTCCAGGGATCTGTTTGATGTGTTCGGCTGGAAAGAACTATCTGTTGTCGCCTGGGTTGAATATATTGTCAAAAGTGGAACTATGGGTGGATACGCAAAATTCGACGCTCTTCTCTCATGTCTGTCCCAGTCGTGGGATCAACTTCCAATCATGGATCAACAGAAAATTCGGCATTTTCTGGGACTAGAACCTTGTATTCAGACGACGCATGGCTTATGCATGCCACATCAAGCATATGCGGGGCATCTCAGTTTCTATCGTGGTGTGCCAATCGTTCAAGGGAGTCAATTCGACGAACGTATCCTTCCAGAGATTGGAGTCCGCTGTAGTATAGAGACCTACGAGTTGATGGAAAAGTATGTGGTTGATTAATTCTGACGCGACAGCTGATTAATGAGGTTATAGGATGCAAGAAGGTGATGGTTTGGATCTTCTAGAAGTTCTTCACTATCTTCGAGGAAAGGAGCAAGAACTTACTCCCAACGATCGAGATATATTACGAAGCACTTTGGCATTCTCTTCTGCTCCTCGTCGTCAGGGACCTGCTGGAAAGTTTGTAAGGTCCCGGCATCGTTTAACAGAGCTCTACAAACCGGAAACCATTCTATATGAAATGGGGCTTCCCATCTTGGAATGGCCGATGCCGGATTGGAATGACTCTGGTCTCTTGGGTGAGTGTACGCTAATTTTTATCGTGATGTGGCCAATTACTCAACCCCCCAAAGAAACTTTTATCGTTGATTTGGGCCTCCAAGAGCATCCTAGTTTGGATATTGTTGTTCATCTCTGCGCTTCACCAATTGTACCAATCAGGGTAAAAGCTTTACAATATCTCCTTAAGAACATGAAATCTATTTATGATGATGAGTATGATCTTATGAAATATTTGGACATTGCCTTTATTCCAGCAATAAAAGGGAGTAAGGAAGTTCTTGGGACGCCAGCTCAGGTATGTGATACTACCATCCTTCCTGTCGCAACTGAACTTACATGATAACCTAGGTCGTCACCGATCACAAATGGTCGTCATTGGGGTTCTATACCCCAACTGATGCAATGACTGCAAAAGGATTAAGACTACAGGATCGGCCTCCGACTTCAGCTCTCATTGATGCGTTAGAACGAAATCCCCCACCAACTTTTGAGCTTGCAAAACACTGGTTTAGTCTCCTCGCGGAAGCAGGTGGTATGTTTCCGTAGTTTCCGATTGATCTAGCCGGAAGTAATATAACATCTAGATTTCACCGACGATCAGAGTAATCGTCTCGCAACCATGCCTATCATCCCAATTCCTTCAAACCAGAGAACCGATATTTCCAGCATTTCGATGATTTCACCTTCCAAATGCTTTTTGGATTCTACAAATATATCCGAGGCTCAAAAACGCCTGTTTATGTTTGTAGACTTTGGCGAGAGCGGCAACAGGTTCCTGCGCATCTGCAAGACGAAAGATCGACCCAATACCATAGATATAGCAGAGGCGCTCGTCAATGACCCTCCACGATTTTTTGAGTCTACTGGTTGTGATATGAGGTGAGGTTTACCTATAGTGTCCCATGTCACAACCTCACGATCGAGTGTAGCTTGTTTCTCTCAGAGTTACGGAAAATCGCTCTTGAATACGAAATACTACCTCAGGAAATCGTCGAAAAAATGAAGACGACGCCCTGTCTCATTAGCACTACAACCACTCTGAAACTCAAACTATTGAAGTTCGAAAAGAAGCCACAACTTAAAAGACCCGAAGAAATTGTAATCGCCGATGATATTCAAACAGAGCGACTCTTTGCAGAGCATTTATGGATATGTCCCAAAGAAGATAAAATCGAAGGTTCTTGCATAGTACCAGCTTATATCTGACTCATATTGATAATACAGAGTAGAATTTTATTCTTTCTTAGGATCTCAACGTCTCAGTCAGCTGTTGGAAGAACAGATAGAGCCAGAAGGAACAGAAAAGTCTCACATATCCCTTTGCCGTGATGTAAAGCATCGCCTCGGGGAACGGCTTGATTTATTTTTACAGGGAAGAGACGATCTGTCTGAAGAGATGAAAACATTCGCCGAAGAGCAACTGTATGTCCGAACGTGCAAAAAAATCAACGTCCACAAGGCTCTTAAAAGCACAAATGGTGGCAGTTTCGACGTCATCGAACCTAAAACTGTGACTCCTTCTGCAGCCGCGAGATTTGTTGATGATGATATCATTGAACTGTGGATATTAGAAGACAATAACTCCGCCGATCGCTGGGATAAGTACGAGTAAGTAGTTCATTACTGTTCAACATTGGGTTTCACCAAAGAATTTAATAATAGAGTGGCGGTTTCCATGTGTCGTTTAATCTGCAAGGCCCCCAAAGTTCATGACGCTTTACTATTGCACACTATCCTCTCAACAGATCTTGACACGCTAGAGAGACGTGGTTTCGATGGTAAGAATTGGTCTGTATTATACCCGCTAATGACTAAAATTTTATAGTCGAACGTATACGCAATGAGAAAGAGAAGCGGAAGCAAGAAAAAGAAAAACATCGTAATGGTAGGTATCCAATCTGTGCTATTGGCTGTGTTATTATTCATGTCTGTCATACAGAGAAGAATGCGTCAAAAAAAATCTCCGACAATTTCACTACGATGCTAACAAAGCATATTTTCTCGTTAATGAAGTCGTCCGCTCAAAAATCTCCGAATGGACTCACTACGACTGTCGTTTCCGGAGACGTTTGTAAGTCATGTTTGAGCAAAACAACTGTAATAATACTTACATGTGTGCTTAAAGCGTCGAAAATGAGGGAAGCATTGCTCCTTTGTCGGCAAGAACAAGGGGCAACATTGAAGAACAAGAATTTCCCGGATCAGGACTTCACCGTTGAAAATGCAGATAAAACCTGTCATAAGCTGGATATTACAGGCGAATTGCGGCACGTCGGTACGAAGATGCGACTATATGCACAATTAACCTACTCAATACCATTTTTCGAATACAGGAACCATCGATAACATTCGAATCTACGTCAAGCCGATTAAGGGGAAAAGCAAAGCCCCCGATTCTAGACTTGTGGAAAGCTTTATAAAGATAATCACCGTCATTGGGACAACGTTTGGGTTGGATATGTCGGTTTTCCACATATTTTACGATGCAACTGAACCAGATTTGGTGGGGTTCAATCGGAAATATTGTATATACCTCAACATTAAGCATTACGAAGATAAACGTGCGTACTTATCTCTTTACCATTTGCTATATCCTGATGAAAAATCAGACTACAATGGAGGAAATCATAATCCATCAGATCCGTCTCCATATATCTCTTGGTATTTCTTCTGTTTGCTCTCCCATACAAAAAAAAACGAACATTGATCTCAGGTACTTCACAATTGCTCACGAGATTGCTCACAACGCGGATCCACAACATAACTCGCTGCACGAATCCATTTTCTCTGCTCTCTGCCAGGAATATATCATGGATCTATATCATAGTTTACCAAAGGAACCAGACGTGGCCCCACTAACCGAGAATACCCGGACGTCTATTGTTGAATCATCGGATTGTACTTAGCACTTCGTAGCTTAATAGTAACTTACATATTAATGAATTGCCGGTATGCAGCATTGGCACATATTTTACTCCGATTTTACTCAACACATTGCGTTGAAAATCGTCCGGGCTGCTAGTGCGGCATGATGAAGATAACGCCAAGAGAAGATTATTTAGCGCTTATCAAGAGCGCCTACCTAGCTTGAATTTGAGTTTGTTGTTGCATAACTGTGGACACTGCCATAGCTCAAATAGTGACAAGCAGATTTCTTGGCAACACCTCGTACTAACCTTCATCTAACAGGGCGAACATGCTCACTCGCTGCTTCGTTCATACGCTAATCCGTGTTATAATCTTAAAATTTCGTATCCACTCCAGAAATTGCTTGCTTTTGGTACTTAATGTCCTGCGAAGACTATCAGTAGCCACCCAGACTCAACTCTACCGCACGAAGAGATTATGTGGCGAGAAGCGCCGTGTTCTGACCAATTATGGAACTTCTGGGATGACTGAAATATTTAATGAAGACAGCATTACCCACACCTCAGGCTACTGTTTAGGCTCTATGGAACCTACCTCAGATTATCGTCACAATATCGAGACGTCAACGCTCGAGGCTCCGACTGAGGATACTCTGGAAATTGTTGTGACTTCTCCAAATTCACAATATCATTTCCCAGAGTCCGAGCAAAGCCCTACGCAACAAAACAGCTCTGATACAGATCCTAAGCCACTTGAAGCTATCAATCGAAGTTGGTCAACGATTTTATCGCGTTGAAAATCTAACAGTTAACGGAATACATACAGGAAAAGTACACTGGACGCAACTAGTATCGAACGTGATAACTCCTGTCAGCCCGATACCCACAAAGATAATGCCAAAGCCTATTTCAGCATCAAACATCAAACGATATGAGCGTGGGCATCGCATGTGTGTAATTCTACAGGAACTCTGGAGGAAAGAACTAAATCAGCTCATGACTTTCGTCTATCTTCTATCAGAAGGAGAAAGAGATCTCGACTAACGATACTCAGCGGTACAAAAAACTATGTCGAGTGCGTACCAGTCTCATATATAGAGCGCCTCTTTGGTTTCTTAACTAAGATACAATTAGTACAACGGAAGATCGCAAGTTACCAGACGGATGGGTGTCGTACACGCATCCAGAGGGTGCCCTATATTTTTTCTATCCAGAAAAGGTACGGCGAATATTGGTATCTTAATACTGAACTGAAAGCTGGTAATAGAAAATTTTAACAGATGCAAACCTCTATAACAAAGGAACTAGTACTCAACTTCTTAACGCTGCAGAAGATCTATATGGTTGCGCAGAGCAAAAGGCGATCTCTCTCAAAGGAGCCGAGCTAGTGTTAGAGGTTTTGAAAGATTCTAATCCACTAGGCTACTATTTCGTTGATCATCAATCTCGAGCCATCTTTTGGCTCCATGACTTCGACGGCCAGCGTATATTCGAAGGCATAAAAGGGGTTGAACACTTCAGTCATGCTAGTTTGTGCTCGTTTTGATCTTACTACTCCTCACTATTGAAACGATTTCTGCTTTAATGTAGAATATGCTATTGAATCACAATACTGGTGAAACCTGCTGTTTCAGTAAGTCGATTCAAAACTCAAATATCATCTTTCATATTAATGGAACGACAGAAATATGTTTTCGGCTTCTAATTACCTTTTAATAGGATGCACATAGAAATTTTCCCAAACGATCGTATATTACCGAAATTAGTTGCTGATGAGCTCAGAGAAACAGTCGTGCATGCTACTGCTGGTACTTTCAATCTCATTATATCGAGGGAATAACGGCAAATCCCATGACTTTATAGAAACCTTGACTTCAAGTACCTCAACTGCACCTTTTGCCGCCGAAGAGCTGCAAAGTATGTTACGGTTGATTGACACGCTGCAAGGTAATCGAAAAAAATTAGTTACCACCTTCATTATAATGATTGTGCAATAGCAAGCATTGGTAGCCGCTATCCTCACTCAGTTTGCGTCAGTGGTACGTTAGGAAGCCGTCTGCATCTTTGAATAATTGACCTAACTTTCGAGTTTATACAGCACGGCTGTTGCATATATTTGGTGGGCTGCCTGATATCAAACACACTATCGCTACTCATTTTCGTTTAGCACGCTCCAAATTTTTTAATTTCTGTGGACAGATAGGAGCGCGTCTAGACGCGGACCAATCAATCTATGACAGTAATCAAGAGCGGGGTATCTCCCTTCTTTTCTCTTCATTCTCTTGCGCCTTGTTCAGAGCACCTCATCTTCATCTTCGGAGTCTTCAAAAAGTATGGATGGACCATCGAATAACACAAGTCTCCTGGCGGTCATTTATCGACAATCTGAATTCTGAATGGATGGAACTGACTTTATATGTTCGTTATTACAAAATCTTGTACCATAGCCCTCGAGCTACTGACGTTGTTAATATTTATAGGCAACTGTCATCTTGAACGCAAATGTCGCATTTCTAGCCATTCCAAACGTAACTGCAGCCAACGGTCATGCTACTCCTGCTCAGGTGATCAGTTATGCATCGACTTTCTCTAGCATTGGGGCCGTTATGATTGGATTATTGTTGGTACGTCAGAACCGTACGAAGGGGCGAGAGGATGCAAATGAAGCTGTGAGTTTATAAGCATAGCAAACGATCAAAGGCCTCTAACAAGTACCTTAGGTATCCTTCATGACCCGACTGGTTCGATCTACTTTTGGAAAAGAGACACTGGCAATTCTATACAGCCTTCCTTACGCACTCCTAATGTGGGGGTAAGTCATTCTCGTATTACATCTACCCATACAACGATTCACGAACCTACCTAGAATGTTATTCTTCGTGGCTGCCCTCGCAAGTCTAGTATTCCAATCTACGAATGCTGTAACACGCTCGCTCATAGGGTCAATCACTGGCATCGTTTCGTTCTTCATAATGTGGTGTATTGTTACATCTTGGGATGAGGCCTCTGATTTCCGAAAGAGAATATCGGAGTTGATGGCGCGAGTTAGTGGGAGGCGGAAGAGGATCTATAGGCCGGAATCACCTATAGAACTTGAGCAAGGACCTGTACCTGGACCATAGACGATGCACATACCAATACTTGACTATATCTGTCCATATATACAATCGTCTCCAGGGGAGGGTAGATAGTCGTAATTCGTAGTCAAATTGATGGATTGTACTTGTAAGACTCCTTTACAACGTGACGAACAAAGAGTCAAAAGATTTTCTAGCACCTATTTGAAGCTACACATTATAGGAAGGGCAGGAAGATGTGGGGCCGATGCAAGGTGGATTCTAATGCAATGAATATGAAGAGACGTTAACTTCGGCAAAGAGACATAGGCATGGGCCAACTTACTAAGTCGCTGGCGGAGAATGAAGGTCTATATGCCTATGCAGTACTAGTTGAAGATTTTGATCGACAAACGCCGTGGCACATAGATAGTGCCTCAGTGAGAGTGACCGGCGGCACGGGCAACAGAAATAACGGGCCTGACGAGTGACCTAGTTCACTGGAGAGAAAATGATAGTTCAGAAATACTTGGAGATGGTGCCATACACAAAACATATGCTCTTTGAACGATTGCAAGGATTGACTCACGGGGAGACGCATGCAAGGCGTCGCCGGCGACTAGCGCGATGAAATGTCTCATGTAGATATGATTGCCTCTGATCCAGTCTTCAACAGATCAAGGTGTCCACAAGATTTGGGCTGAGATACGACGCAAAGTCAAGGTGAGCATAGGGCAAGCCTAAGATTAGAGCTGGAGCGTACTGTTGTAGAGTCGGGCGATGTAGAACTCAGCTGTATCACATTGTGAATAATCTGAATAGGGGAGCTTAATGATTTGTAGGGGGTTAGTATTCGGCGAAGATGACATGTGAAGTTGAACAACGGGCTTCATGAAGTGCACTAATAATGGCACCAACGAGCCCAAGAGGGAGAATAGACATCTTTAAGCAGAAAAGCCTATGGCTACAACAAAATAAGTATCAAACAAAAGCGAAAACGATATGAAACTCAATCGTAACGACCTCTCCTTCTCGGCGGTGGACTGCGTGAGCGAGAACGCGACCGCCTACCACCTCGCCCGCCCCTTCCCCATCCACCACCACGAGGGGGAGGCGAATCACCACCACGTCTGGGCGGTGGAACCCGTCTATCGTCATCCCTATCCCTGTCCCTATCCCTTCCAAAATCCCCTCTCCCCCGTCCTCCACGCCCGCCACGTCCACCAGCCGGTGGGGGTGGTCCGTCCGAGCTTCCTCTCCAGTGGCCTCCACCCCTCCCAGCAGGCGGAGCAGCTACCGAACCTCCCCACCCCCCGTCTCCCCTCGCTGCAGGCCCTGCCCCAGCCCCGCCTCTCCACCCACTAGGCGTCGCACCAGGCGCACCAGAGCCTTTAATCGACAGCTCCCCGGGCACAGTGACGCTCTTGGGGAGCACTACGCTCACGCAGAGGTAATCCCCGGGAAGGAATCTCAAATCATCAAGTGTCTTGTTTTTCTCATCATGGTCGTGGTCCTCCGGCTCCAGCTCGTCTCGTAGACTAGGTGCAATAGTGTTGAGAGTACCCGGTTCTCCGAGGATGTCACGCGAGTAGACCTGGCCGAGATCGCGCGACGTAAAACGCCCTCTGTTACTCGAGTCGGCGTAGACGGTGCGGAAGAAAAAGCGCGCGAGGGGGTGTCGGTATTCTGCGACGTGGGGGGCAGTATTACGGAGGGTGGTCAAGACTTCGCGCAGTTTCGCGTCTCTCCTAGTGAACAGTCAGTCCCAACGCAGTATAGAATATATTTGTCACTCACCAGGTGAATATCTGCTGCTCGTCCGTCGTTGGTAGCGTCCCATCTTCGAAAAGTGTTATTCTGTGGAATCCGCCGATTTTTACGAATGTTCTAATGAGAAAAGGGGCAGTCTTTGTGTTCAAACAGTCAGAATACTGAGTATACAGCTATGGAATGGTTTTTACCTTGTCTCTGTCGACGGTGGTCGCTGAAACTGATGGCGCATCGACTTGCATGGTGGTTGAGTTCAACCCAAGATGTGCTTATGTCATCCTTTCTGGCCACTCTTCCGTCACCCCGCTTTCCAAGACTATATTTACAACAAAATGTTGCATGCGACCTCATACCCTCGGCGCGGGCCGTCGTCCGTGGTGTTATCTCTGATAGAACAGGACCATGCAGCGACTCACTTTATTCTCAAGAGTTATAAAAAGCTTCCTGACAAACCTCCTTTCCACAATCTATCATGTCAGGAGGCTACGAACGGCTGAAGGACTATGCTGAAGACGTCGAACTCGATACTGGTCCGAAGGAAAACACTTCATCCAAACAACGATACTTTGGACTGGGTTGTATTGTTTTAACTGCGGTTGTACTGCTATCAATCCTGCTTACAGGCACTCCGGATTTCAACACTATCTTATCTGGAGGCATCTTCTCTGGAGACGCGCTGTCCGCTGTGCTTCAGAGCCCAATTGTTGGCCCCAACGAACTGAAGCAATGCCCATCTGGCCTACCACCGCTAGCTTCACCACCAGCCCCAGTGAACTTATGGGCATCCTTGACGGTACCAGAAACGACAGCGATCCATGCATGGCTTGAATCCTCCGAACAAAACTTGAATCTAACCCGTGCAGACATATCCATGATTTCCGACAATGTGGTATTCATGATTGAAGCATACCAGCCTCCCAAAGCCGAGGCTCTTGCATACTTGTCGTCTCCCAAAACCGTTCCTCGTCCCGATAGATATGCACGAGTGACCATCCACCATGGCGCGGCCCAGGTTCCCTTTATCAAAGACTATCTAGTTGGACCAATGCCTGTTAGCTCGAAGACGACAATGAGGCCTCTAACTGAAATATACCACCGAGATGAAATACCATTCAATGCATATGGATTCGCTTCTATATCGGAATTACAGCACTTCCTAGCACAGTTGGTGGAACCACTAGGTGATGCTATGGAGGTGAGTCCACCAATCCCCACGATTCGTTTTATCATGTTAATTTGTCCCTCAAGGAACTCTTCGGCGCCTCAGCTCGTGGCTTGCCAAATGACACCCTGATTGCCGGCTCCAGTGCACCCTTCAGCTTCGATGGCTCATTCAGGCGCATGTGGGTAACATGGCGGCACAACAAGCCAGGCCCTTACCTACTCCCAGTTGGATTCTACCAATATGTCGATATATCTGGGACCGACGCGTCGCAGTGGAAGATCCTCAAGGTCAGCTCTTCTGTTTCCTCTCCCTTATTGCCGTGTTCTGGATCCCCAACTTACACCCCACTTAGGTCGTATACAACCACCAATCCTTCCCAAGCACCGCGTCCTTCCTCGACGCCTTCCACAATGGCACCCTCGCACGGCTCCCGCGGCGTCCAGACCAGAAAGATTCTACCTGGACACAGCGTAAACGCGTTGGCAAACCGCGCGATCTCGACCACCTCCCAGGTCCTCGATCGGTCTCCTTCGCTGGGCTACGATTCAGAGTCGACAAGGCCCGTCAGTATGTGAGTTGGATGGGTTGGGGTATGTACCTTGCTTTTGATCGCGATATGGGGTTGAGCCTGTGGGACGTGAGGTTGAAGGGGGAGAGGGTGATATACCAAGTGAGTTATTGCTCCCATAGACCTTTATGATAGATATTCACGCATGTTTTTGTGTTAGCTCGCTCCTCAAGAGGCTATCGCTCAATACTGTACGTACCTATACTCATACCCTCCTCATTTGGTTAAGCATATCATCTCAGCTGGTAACGATCCCCTACAAACCACCACCGCCTGGCTGGACCGTTTCTTCGGCATGGGCGGTCTCGTGCGCGACATGATTCCCGGCTACGACTGTCCGCTCGAAGCAGTATACCTTCCCGCAACCACATACTCCAGTGCGGGGAGCATCAAGCGCGAAAGAGCTATATGTATTTTCGAACAAGATACCGGTAAACCTATTAGTCGGCATTATGGGTACATGGAAGGCGAATTTGGAGCGGTGAAGGGGTATACCTTGACAGTGAGGAGTATCAGTACGGTTGGGAAGTAGGTGTTTCTGCTTTTCTTAAATGCTTCGTGGTACTGAAGGTTGGCTGTGGCAGCTATGATTATCGTGAGTCTCCCCTTCCTCCTCCGACGATATTTGACAGTAACTTACTGTTTCTTCAGTTGTAAGCAGGTGCCCATTCACAACAGTGATGAACCCATCTCATGTAGCTTTAGTTCGACTATACTTTCCATTTGGACGGGACGATGGAGGTTCGAGTATCTGCTTCTGGATACCTTCAGGGCGGGTTCTGGGAGGACGACCAGAAGCCTTATGGAGCCAGTATTCGGGACACTACCAGTTGCGTACTTTCTCGACTCCCAAACACCATGTCCTAACAATGTTTTTCAGTGGGTAATCTTCATGACCATATTATCAACTTCAAGTAAGCGTGCCCGTTCCGCGTATCCGTTCCGCTCTGATTCGAGAGTCCATTCTTAGGGTCGACCTTGATATTGCGGGTACATCCAACTCCCTACTTCATACGACGACAGAGCAAGAAGAAGTCACTCAACCGTGGTTCGATGACGACTGGGGTCAGACTGTTATCCAACAGAGGATCGACAGGAACTATATCACCAACGAGAATGATGCGCTCGTGAAGTACCCTACAAATTTCCAAGGTGGTTATGCGTTTGTCAACCAAGCCGAGAAGAACGCCTGGGGAAACCCTCGAGGATATACTATTCATCCCGGGTATTCACCCGTCCATAATGTGTGTTCCTTCTTCGTCAAAGTATCCTGACGAACATGTCATTAAACCCATCCGCTTCACAGACGGTTGTCGGATCGAAGAGGCTGTTCAACAACGCAAACTGGGCACGGTATAACCTGGCTGTGTCTCGCCGCAAGGATACCGAGCCAGCCTCTAGCAGTATGTGGAACCTCCATCTCCCCGGAGCGCCCATGGTCGACTTCCACAAGTTCTTCGACGGTGAGAACATCACTCAAGAAGATCTTGTCGCCTGGGTGAATCTAGGGATGCACCACCTGGTACGCTGTCAAAAGACTCGCCAAAGAACTCATCGCTTATTACCCCGCACCAGCCACAAGCCGAGGATTCCCCAAATACGAAGACCAATGTCGCAACTTCGAGGTTCGCTCTATTCTTTCTGCTGCGAGTCTATTTTTAGCTCACTTCTTGGCAACGCGTGGTAGCTTTATGCTATCGCCTTTGAACTACTTTGATTCAGACATATCATTGGAATCTATGAATGCGATCTTTCTTCATTCGCCGGAAAAGCCAGGTGACCCCTACACGTACGATGATAATGGAGTAAAGCAAGATTTTACTTGCATTCCCGGAGCTACCCCGCCATTCGTTTATTCGAATGTCAAGACATTCAATCTTGATGGAGAGGAGGAGGCTCCTTTCAGCGTCGAGAAGAATAGAGAACGTGCAGAGATGTCTCTCAGAGTAAAAGCTGTATTATAGTTGGGAAACGTATGTAATTTTACAAATGTAGGAAGTAGTACAGGATAGAATGGAATGGATGTTGTCGTGTTGTGTCATCGGCGATCATTTTTATGCCCTATTTTCGATATGGATAGGTGACTCCGTTTTGCTTGCATCAGAGACTGATTTGCGGTCATCCATCTGGATTTCCTGCTCAACTCGTTTCTTTTGCTCTCGGATCTCTTCACCTTCGTACACTGTTAAAAGTATTAGTTCAATGACGAGTTGAAACAAAACAAAAACTTACAGAAAGCCAGCTCCTCGAGAGTCCTGTTGGCGGTTTCTGGGAACAGGAAGTAAACGAAGACCACCTCGAATGCCAAGAAGACGCAGTAACTAGAATTTAATGATTAGCTAGAGAATCTATGCAAGTAGGTGTATTTACGAACCTGATATAGTATTTCCATCCAGCATTCGCGATTCCAATGGGGTTAACAAATTGGTTGAAGAATCCAGCCATGCGACTGAACCATTGAAAAACGGTAATTCCTTTGGCACGAACATGGAAGGGGAAGATCTCGACGAGGAAAGCTAGAGTAGAGCAGAAATAAATAAAGTTCTTCTGCGATCAAGAGGAAGGACTTACTATATGTGAGAGCGTTGTAAGCCATATTGTACGCAGGACTGTAGAGGAAAATGAATCTGAATAAGAGTATTATTAGTTATTCTAGCAGGGAGAAGACGAGAGAGACTAACGCAATTACGGCCCTTGAAGATGCTTGGCTTTCTGTCATGGAATAGTTGGCACTTGCGATTGTCCATGCAGTAAATATCACGAGGATGGAGATCGTGCAGCTCTAATCAAAGTTAAAGTTAATATTTCATTCAGCAGAAGAATTCTGTCGACTCACCAGATACATGGTCCTACGCTTGAACCGTGAGACAGTGAGGGCGAGGATGGTAGCATTCAAGAAACCCCAGCAGGTATTGGCCAAGTTGATCAGATTCTTTGTTCGGTTATCATGGACGCCGACGTTTTCCAAGATGCGAGCGAGGAAGTATCTATGAAACAGTCAACGCGTGATACGACTCGAGAATAAAAATGCCATACGAAGTCAGCCCATTTCCACTCCACTGAGTAACGAGTCCAAGGAAGGCACCGATCAACAAACGTCTCCTCATTCCAGCAGTAGCAATAAGATCCCTCCATCCAACCTTCGCAGTCTCCTTCTCAAGCTCAAGCGTCTTTTCAATCTGGACATATTCAGCCTTGACGAATTCGGATTCCGTATCGCCCTCGGCGTGATATTTAGCAAGAATGGCATATGCTTCTTCACCACGACCCTTGGAGATCAACCAACGGGGCGACTCGGGGAGGAAGTAGATGAAGATGATTTGCAGAGAGCTGGGTGTGAGTTGGAGAAGGGATGGGATTCGCCAGCCCCAGTTGCTGGGCATGGCGAAAGTCCCAAGGGTTACTCCAGCTGCGACGATAGAGCCTAAAATAAGGCGTTATTTAATATTATAATATGAATGGAAAGTATACGAAGCGCACCAATGAAGTAACACGAGTTGAATAGAGAACCCAAGATGGCACGTTCCTTGGGATGCGAAAGCTCTGTATAAGTATAAGTTAATGGATATCTTCTTGAGAATAAGTTTTCTAGCTAACCTCCAATCAATGACGAAGCTGCAACAATAGCAAATGGAATCCCTAGTCCAAGAATAAACCGTGCAATAATGAACATCGCAACTATTTTTACGGGTTACTGCGTCAGATATCAAATTCCAATGGCAAAGGATGAACCTACAATTTTGAGCTGCCGTTTGGAGGACGGCTCCAATGACCATCAAAACACTTCCAAGGAGAATGGCATTTCGACGACCCAGTCCATCAGTCACGTAGGGTACGATAGGAAGAGCACAGATAGCCCCCAGAGAGTATATGGCAGACATGAGACCGAGTAGTGTAGAACGAGGGGAGTGATAAACTAAATAGTTGTTAGAACGTAGAAGAAAAATCCAGCATGATGATAGACGTACAAGTATCCCATGAGTCTACTGCTTGTAAACCGTTCATCATTGAAGAGTCAAAACTAAATAATGTGACAAATTATAAAAGAGCTCTGGATGAAGAATGCACTCTTACCCGCTCGTCATCTCGACTCCGATACATGTCGGGAATAACACCAGATACAACAACCTCAAATTTGGTTTCTTATACCACGGAGTCTTATCTAGTTCAGCCAGTCGCGTCACGACGGGATCAGATCCCTCGGGGACCACTTTCTTGAGCTTGTCAGTAAGGTGCGACATTGTTCGTTCGTTTAGAGAAAGCAGAAAAAGCAAGAGGAATCCAAAGCGGATGAATCAAACCCTCGGAACCGCCCATCCTCGAGTCGTTTTATACCTTCGATAGAGGACACTATATCAGTGGGGATACTGCGATGCCTCGAGCCTAGCTCGTAGATGGTGTTTTTCCATGAAATCCCCGGATGAGGTCGTCTATCCCATCCAAGGATAACCGGTACGGATGGCATTGAAGTAATAAGGCGTAGGAGCCCGTATAATCCCGGATAATCAATTGAGAAGAGAGAAGCATACCTTTGCCCACCGCGATTTGATTGAAATCCGCGAGAGTTACTAATAGCTTTTTTACATCCCGAATACTTGTTCCGAAACTCTGCCTTGGAGGTCCTAATTCATTCGTTTTAAGCATGTGAACCCTTTTCGCCTCAATTCAGACTCGGATCTGTACAGAAATCGACGAGCCTATCATTGAATATTCCATTCTTTCCGACGGCAAAAGATGAGAACGAACGTACGGAGAAACATCGGGGGATGTCTATCTGTTGTGCGATAAAATATGTATACATATGGCGGTCCGATGAGGTGAGCGTGTATCCGTTGGCCATTTCCGACCATGCGAGGACGGGATGTCATGATGCCATAACGTACATGTTTATGGGAAGGCTTGGAAGAAATCTATTTTTGTCACTCCACCACTTTTCCCGATAATCAATGCAGAGCCTGCCAAGACTGAAAAGTTATTAATGGGACTGTTAGAGCGCTTCGAAGGGTTAGGGCCATGACAAGCTTTTGACCGGGATCACTTACATGAAAAGTGACTTGGTGAAGGATCAACGAATCGAATCTTCGTCATTCAATACTACGCAGAACCGTCTACTTGACATCGATGAAATTGTCAAACCTGGATTTGGATGTGATTAGTTCTATTCACGGCAGTCCAACTATCGATGGAACGCACTAGGAGGTTTTGCACTCCTACATTATCTTTTAGAGGCCAATAGCTGGTTATGGACTGCTGGTATATTTGTAGTTAATTAGATATCGGCACATGTTTAAGAGGTTTTGTTGTGTCCCGAAAGTGACGAGGAAGCATTTGAAATATCATTTCATACGAGGCGTCGTTCTTGAGCTTCACCAGTTCAGACGATATGGGCGATCAGCAGAAGAGAAGTACTGGATGGGCATCCACAGGCGGAATAGTGATCTCCAGAACAGAAGACGCAAGTTAACCATCGCTTTTATTCCAAGGACATCGCGTCCGACCACTCGAAGTTGTACTGACAGTTGAACGACATTTATATTAATGTCCTATAGGGGGATTGGATACCCCGTACTTGCAGCACTCGTTTGCATTTTCCAGGACGAATGGAATGGAATACAGTATTTGCTTGCGAAACATAGCGACTGCAACCTAATCGTGATGATGAAATGTCTAACAACGTACTATCGATGCCTCCAAGCTGCGAGTCATCCAAGATCCTCCTGCGATCTAGCGTCATACCGTGGCCACTATCCTAGCCACTAAGGCGTATCATCGTCCACCACGGAGGGCAAGGACTAAATGTAATACTGCTCCTGCAGTGATATTGACATCCTTAGCTGTCTTGTCGTCTTGCCTGGTGATATAAAAGATGATAAGTCATCAGGCGAAACCGCGTATGATCTTAGACGCACAGTTGCCTTCCTCCAAAAATCAGACGTTGCTGAGGCGGGGGGACACCAGACTGCTCCTCGACCTTCTCCTTTATGCGAGTGATCTAAAGCATCGGAGTGATGTTGGTTGGTAATGACCGAAATAGCTTCCTGTTAGACGCGACGCACCTTATCCTCGGGGTCGATGTCGAGCTCAATCTATAGACATCAACCAGCCAATCAGTAAGCAGTTCCAAGATAGCCGTTCAAGGCTTCAAGTAGAGCTATAAACACCTCCTTTCCAGTCAATGTCTATAGATTGAACCGTCGTTAGTCAGTCATGTTCAGTGCTGTGCGAATAGACCTGAGGTTTGAACGCACCTTGACTTTGATCAACATGATAGCTCTTCGTAGACGAACTTGGTATGAATAATATACAGAGTTGAGTAGAGAAGAACGAGTTCCTACGACAAGATGAGAGAAAGAAAGAGAGTGGCTTGGGCGATGGTGACTGTATGCGGGAGGCCCATTCACGCCGAGTCACGAAACAAGCGCTCTTGTGACCGCACGTGATGCTAATTTCCGACGCGTTCCAGCGTATTCCATTCCTGGGTTTGCGCTCACTGGACGTGACAAAGCCAAAAATCGCCTTCTATGCATTCAGAACTCATAAAACTTACAGAATATATGCGCCAATTAGTGGATATACATATAACGAGCTTTTTATATGTTGGAATATAAATTGTAATTCAAACGAGTCATCAGCAATATGGCATTTTAGTCTTCGGGTTTTAGATAGTTTTCATTGGTTTCTGGGTTTCAAGAAACTACGAGACTCGGAAACCAGGAAACCACTACTAAACACTAATTTATGAATAAATTTAATAATTATGTAAAAACTCATGGGCATGATGGTCAATAAAATGGTTGATAAAAAAGCAGTTGAAGCGGTTCAGTGCATCATGGTAATTGAAATCATTGGGAACCTGCAGAGAGCCATAGATAGGTAAAAGATGTGCTGTGCAAGCAATGGTCTCAATCTCAATGACTTGAAGAGTTGGAAGACCCTGACAATCACATTCCAGCTCAACCACCCACATTCCAGTATCTGGATCTGGTTTGTCATTATAAACAAACCAGTTGACCAATGCACACAACATACTTTTTTGACAGTATGTGAAAGAGAAAAAGAGCAAAACTTGACTAATTTCCATCCCTCTCATCCTAGCCTGAGAATCATCAAGGACAACAAAGATGGTGTTGCGGCATACATTTCCACAGAAAGAAGGATTAGATCTGATCACTTCTCATTTCATGCTGCCTGCACCAGAAAGATCACTGGGTGCATAAAAGATTGAAATAGCAGAGTGATAAACCTTGATTTTACTGTCAAATTGAGGGCACTCTTCAAGAGATTGCAGAGGTTGTTGGCCAGGATGGGTGTAGCAATATAGAAACTGCCAGATGGCAAAGGAAGCTGTGGCTGGCCAATGAAACTTGCAAGACATTCCAGATCATGAGGATAGCCAGGTTCTATGCAACCAAATTTAGGTCAGTTGTGAGTAGATGAAGAAGAGTCACCAACACTTACCAGGTTTAGAAGCAAGTTTTACATCAAATAATGCTTCAGATGGATTACCTGGCTCAGTGACTTCATCATCAGGCTCATCATCCAAAGTGTCTTCTGAAACCATGGGGTGTGTTTCAGAATCATGCCCAGCCCTTACACCAGCCATGTATGAAGTTGTTGATCCAATGAGCATGTGCCAAATCAGAAAGAAGCTGATACAGAGCTGCCATTTTGTCTAAGTGTGTAATTGTCTGGAGCATCTGAATCAGGGCATGGAATTGACTTGAGTGACACCATGGTTCCCTCACAGCCTTAATGTGCTTTGATTCTGTGATTAATGAGCAAAGGCCATTTGGAGAGCCAAAGAGCTGAATTGCATAATGAAAGTGCTTCAGAGCATGCTGATGTGGCAATGAGATGGTGGCCCGAACACCAGTGGCAATGATTATAGTACACAGATGATGAAAACTGTCCACACATTCCTTGAAGTGCTTGAGAGCAAGACTTGTAATGGCATTATGGCAGGCAATATAGCAAGCATCCATGAAGGTTGTGATACAGCAAACCATTGCTGAGGGCAAATAGCCAGTGATAGCAGCTACAAAAACCTACACTCAGATATCAATGATTGCTACAAAACATGAATGTGGGCCATACCTTCATCAGTGCCTTTGAATCATCCCCTGTCCATTGTGTATAATCATGCCCATCTGGAAATTGACACAGACCAGGAAATGGTGGAACAGCCAATATACTATATTTCATAGGGTAATATTAATTTGAAATACAATTATATCAAATTTTAAACATACTCACTGATGGTCAATATCTTCAATTATCTCAAGAGCCAGTGTTTTGTCATGAGTAATGTGAAGATACTGTATCACCCACTCAACAAGATGGTCCTTGAATGTTCCCTTTATAAGTTGATGTAAAAGGTCAGGTGCCATGAGCTCATGAATATCTGCACATGGAAATCCATGTGTAAAAGGCTAGAGCTAGTTTCAATATACAAAGGTAGCATTGAAGAGAAGTATCAGACATACAACTACATCATTTTGGATGCCAAACTCATCCCAAAGAACCCCAGTATCAAATTGCTTGATCAAGAAATCTGTCTTCTCATGAGAACAACAATGACTCCCTGGACCATCAAGATTCTCAGGATGTGCATTACATCTGGAGGAGATAAAGATTAGAAAGAGGAAAGAATACAATGATTTTCATACATACTTAGGACACCAATTTGAAACCACTGCTGAAAGCCAAACTTGTTCAGGATAATCAGCAATATATGAACCAAGGCTAAAAATGGCACATCAATAGTGTCCATCCAGGCATCTAACAACCTTGGGCTTCAACATGTTACAAGTCTTATGTAATAAGAATTGTTCTTTTAGGGTGATTTACTATAACATTTTGTTGCCATCAGAAGTGAGCAAAAGTTGTATGTCAGCGGCATGCACTGCCACCTTGGCATCTCAAAAATCTCCTTTTAAGGAAATAGGACATGATATTAATAATTAGTACATCTAATTGTCCCAGGGTCATGTGTACACCTAAATAGATACATTTGGTGCTGCTTCTCCCTGACATTGTGCTCACCATTGACAGTGAGCTCACATATCCCACTTTAAAATTAGTGTAAAATAGAAATTAAATATGAAAAAATTATCATTGTTATTAAATGAAATTCTACTGTGACTAAAACAATAATATCTTACTATTGAACTCGAAATTGAAGGTTATTGGCATTTACTTATTATTCTTCACCCACTCACTTAGACTTCCTCATTGCATGCTTACATAAAACAAATATATTATATAAAATAAAGAAAGCCATATATAAAATAAAGGGGTATGAGAGGGTGAGGTGGCGAGAATGGTGCAAGTCAGTATTTGTCACTGCACTCACTGTTGAAGGAGGGACAGGTGGGTGAGGTGTGGCCATGCTGAAGGAGTGGGCAAGGCATGCCTCCATAATGTGGGCAGGTGTCCAGGGTATGCCCACACTGCTCCATAAATGTTGGAAATATTCATGAGTACTTAAAAGGGATGTTATAAGTGTTCTGCAAAAATTTTATATACTTGTACTTAAAAAAAGTAACTGGAAACAGGTTTTGAGCAAATAACTTCTGACAGGGAGATTTTTTTGCCATAGTCAGTAAGGATGAAATGTACTGTTGTCAACCTATTATCTTCCTGTAGAATATGAAAAAAAATATCATCTTCTTTGGGAGCAGAA
>ML213668.1:0-77719 GCA_004379715.1 Crucibulum laeve
AACTGAATAGTTGTGGCCGTAGTAGCTTATCAATTCGTTGTTTCTAAATGTCGAATTCGATGGTTCAGATTGCGTTGTTGAGTGCTCATTGCTTCCAAAAATAATTGGTTTTACGGTGTCAAACTGCGTTAAGCGTACCTTCACTCTCGAATTTCGGCTTTTAGTTTAACCACACATCATAAATTCTGGCAAGTCAAAGCACCAGTAGAGTGATGAAGGGGTATCTATATTGAACTTCTTCTCGTATGTGCTTTGGAGTACATAAAATTACACAACATATCGTGAATGAGTCAAACTTAGAGATATAATAAAGTCATAGTGGTAAGGAGAAAGAAATGGGATCAAATGAGGGCCAAAAACAGATGAGGAAGAGTATGTAGCATGTCAGAAAGTATATACGCTCACTGGACGAATCCACAAGTTTAGAAACACAACAGCAAGAACCTGAACGAAGTAAGCGCATAGAAAGAGGTAAAAGCATACCGTGCATGGTCATAAAAGAAATGAGGGTTACTCCTATGAGTCCTCAGGTAAGATTCCCTTCACACCGCCACTCTGTGTCCTCCCACCGTCTCTCGCACGCGCGGTATGCATGCGCTTCCCGCCAGTCTTACCATTAGAAATATTCCTAGTCCGCTCATGAGGCGTCACCGGTGCATCATCCGCAGGCGTGACAGGGAAAGGGTAATGTTCCCCACCTGAAGACGGGATTCTAACCATGGGCACGGGAACGGGCACCTGCTTCTTCGTCTTCTTCTTCTTCCCTGCGCTCCCCTGAGACTTGCTCTTGGCTAGTCTAGGTGCAGGCGATGGATCCCCCTTCGAAGAGGGAGAAGAGCTGGTAGGATATGGCGCACCAGACGTAGGCGTTGGAAGGGAGGGGCTTGGTATTGAGGGATCAACCCAGTCATCCTCGATATCGTCATCAAACGGCTCTTCATCCGCTTCCGGATCAAAATCAACCTCCCTCCCTTTCCCAATACCCTTCGAATTTACCGGCTGGATGATTTCAAATTTCGAATTAGGTCCTGGCGTAACAGGGTCTACTGGATCCTCTTCCGTGTCGACTTCCTCGCTCTTACTCCGGTCACTCTGGCCTCGGCGACTGTCGATAGATGGAGAACCAGAACGAGTATCGAAGAACTGCTCTCCAGAAGCGTCGTCTTCCTCATCCATGTCCATGTCCAGGTCATCCTGCTCGGACATAGATTCCATTCCCACGTTATCGTCCATATCAGATGACCATGAAGGCGGTTCATCCTGTATAGAAAATATCGTTCTTGGTAGCTTCATTTGAAAGATTATGAGCTTGTTGAACTCCAATAGAAGAATAAGAATACTCACCTCCGCAACCCTTCTCCTGAAATCCCACCAATCAGCCTCATCACGGCACAAGAATCCAATAAGCATGCTAGGATCCAACCCACTGAGTGGCATCTTCCTAACACGTTCACAATGGAACGTATTTAGCTCAGCCGCACTGTACGCTGTACAATAATGCTCCTGGATTGGATCCAATCCTTCTTCCCTCTCCGCAAAACTGCTGCCTCCCTCTCCAACAACGCCAAGTTCTCTGAAATCCATTTCAGGCGACGAAATACCAGGAGAACTGGCTTGAGATGCAGACGCAGAGCGCCAGCGTCCATGATGTTGAGATGATGGTGGGGAGCGCGTGTGAGGGTATTCGGATGAATCAGCGGAAGATGTAGAGAATTGATGTTGGAGCGGAGAGGGTGATACCGGAGCATGGTATGAGAACGTGGACGAGCCTGTACGAATGGAGGATGGAGAGGTAGGAACGCGGTTATTATATGGGCTGGAAGTAGGCGACCGCTGTCGTTGGCGTGCGCTTTCTTTGTCGTTTTCTGGCGTTGAATCCTTATTGGCACTAATATTGATGACAGCAGGGACATGAGGCGGAGGTCGGAGTGGAATGGCGGGTCGGGCGTGGTGCGGATCAAGGTAGAAGAGGTTATCTGCCTGCGAACCGACGAAGTAATACGAGGAGCTGGGTCTACCGCCGGCAATACCCACAGACTGCGGGAAGGTGTAGAGTTGCTAAAAATAAAGGTATATCCATCAATATGTCGTACAAACCGTTCACCTGTCGCGTACGACGCACCTTGATAGTTTCGTAGTAAATCGGGTTCACACCATCAATACCCAACCTTATTCCCAAGAGTAACAGCACTGGGCGATCACCCCACGTAGTGGATCCACCTTTTCCGTGTCTTTTGGGAGAACGACTACCCAAATCGGTGTGTGATGCCGCAAAGATGTCCGACTGGAACAGCATACCGTCGCTAGCGACAGATACACCAAGGCCAGCTTCAGGGAACGCTTGTACAAGGGTCCTGCACGAAAATTGAGCATCAGTATAAAAATATGAGCATAATTGTAATACAAACCTAATTGCCCCCGCTGCCGTACTAGGTCCAAACCACTGTCCAACGTCTGTTCCTAGCTCCTTGCCCGCAAGTGCCATACGATGTACGCTGAAAGGCGCGTCAGGTGCAGGCGTATCAAGGAACCAAGTTAGGATTTGGACGTATGTTGCATAGTCTGCTGTGTGTATAGGGTATGGAGGTCGGCGCCAGTCTAGAGTTTGAAAGATTGATTTTCGTTATCACGATTAGGAGTTGATAGGAGAATGAGCAGGAAAATATAAAGTGAGAAGAAGGGGAAGGCGAATCAATGAGCAAACAGTCAGTCTAACAGTGAGAGAAAGTATAACGAACCTCTTCCGAGATGCAAGTGCATCAATGCATTCGCCAACAAGCTCTGGCCGGTCCTCAACATACATCCCCAACCCGAATCACTAGTCCACGATTTCTCGCCTCCCCAGTTCCATGGTCTCCTCACTGTAGTCGGGCTCCCCACAATTCCACCCCCTTCAGCACTCTTCCCCCCACTCGACGACCCTGAATGAACAGACCCAGATGAAGGGTCACCACATAGATCCCCAAGACGCTGGTCACGTATCGGTGTCGGAAATTGCGAGCGATACGTCAGCCATACACGGGATGTGAAGTCGGCATAGAACACTGGGGGCCAGTAGGCACTGGGGTCTTTATCCTTTCCGTGCTTCCCGGAATGTTGCTGAGATTGCGAGAGGGAACGGGAGAGAGATGCTGTAGACGCCAAGGAAGAAGTGGAAGAGCGGAAGGCGGGGGGTGACCCCGAAGATTTCCTCCCTGGGGTGGATATTGCAAGTTGCGTATTGGCGACAGGTGGGGAAGGCGGGGGTGGCTCCCATCCAGGATGAACAACACCTAATATCCAAATTGGGTCGGTACATTTATCGGGGGTAGAATCACTATCGAGGAGGTATCGCATTGCCTTGTCAAGGTGGCCCTTTCCATGTTTGGCAGCGGTGAGAAGCGCGCTTGCCTTGCCTTTCATGGGAGAAGAGACACTCTGTGACGAGCTTGAATTCGAATTATAGGATTCTCTGGACGGATGGGTGTTGTGTGGGGAGGCGGAATGGGCGAGGAGCGAGGGGAGTGAGAGATCCGTGGTGGAGGTAGAGAAGGTATGCGAGAACCATCCAGATAGACGCGTAGGAAGGTCACTGATCCTCGAGGCGGATGTTGAAGTCGACGAGGACGGGTGTAATGAGATGGCGGGGTGGGAAGTGGTATTCGAGTTCAGCATATGGGAAGATGGCATCGAAGGAGTAGCAGGCCGCTCTGACCTCGTCCTCGCGCGCGGGACACTCTGAGGCTCAATGATCACTGGGGGCTCGGATATATCAACCGGCGGCGATGAGTCTGCATTTTCCTGCCCTTGTCCCTGCCCGTTCGCATTGCCAATCTCCGCATTATGGCTCTGTCGCGAGTCACTCGACCGCCTGGCTTCTCGTTCCTCCCGTTCAGCTTTGCTCTTCACCCCGAGGAACTTACTTCCTCTCCGCTTCCCGCTTCCCCCCTGGGATATCTCAGGCGAGATGCTCCCTCCTCCAGAACTCCCGCTCGCTAAACTGCTTGTGCTCATCGCGGGGTCGACCCCATTCGCCGACACTGATTTCGACCGGTCCCGGTTCGCCTTGTTCTGTAGAAACTTGGGCAGTTTGGAAGGTGCTTGTGTTGGTGGAGACGAGGGCGATGGCGAAGTTGTCGGAGAAGGCGTGTGTCTGGAATGCATGCCGCTCATATTTGACCGTTCGTGAAGTAGTCAGCAGGGAATAAAAAACTAGGGCATGGGTTCGTTAGTATGTCACCCAACAAAAGACGCTCGACTTACTCGTTAAACGTAAGTGTGTGAAGGTCGTGGTGGGCCCTGATGACTCGTGGACTCGTGGCGTGACAGCTGGCGTCGAGGAGGTTTGTGGTCGCGCTTAAGAATCAGCTTGCGTGAATGTTGTATGCTATAGAATGAAGGACGTCAGTACTAGATTCAAACGGTAATGTGAATGACGTGGAATAAAGTGACAATTATAACGCATCATTAAAATAGAAATGAAATATAAACTGACCCAGAGAGATTAGAGGACGTTAAGGAATTCGGCAAGGACGCTAGATAAGATCAGAAACTCTTGTCAACAAACTGGAGCTCTAATCAGAGCGTGGAACACAGGAAGACGAGTGATGCTTCTAGGCATCCACGTGGAGTGCGATGGGCAGCTATTTTCGCCAAAAATCGAAGGTAAACGAACGACGGCCTGTAAACTTACCTAGCTCAAATGAACGGAATAGTGGTGGTCTTCAATGACAGTTCTCCTGTAGAGTCGCAAGTAATCACTAGATAAAAACCAGTCAGTCCAGCACCTGCGATGAATACAAGGTCTTCAAGATGAAATCTGGTCCAAAGTCATAGAAGCACTCTGCATCAAGTATGGCCTTCCCGCGGCCGCGTTATCTGCTTAGGGGTATCGATGTACGCCCGCACAGACCACAACCGCGACCACGATAACCCACTAGGCAATCGTCCTCCCTGCAACGTCGAGAGACACGTAGCCGTGTTCGCCGAAGTGTTCAACAGCACTCCAGCAGCAATCCGCAGACGAAACAGCATATCCTGCGCTTAGAAGCCCAACTCACCTCGATTTGTCGAGCAGTGACGTCGCACAAGAGTGTCCTCCCTATTCCTTCCCGCACCTCAACACAGATAGACGTTGAATAAGAACGAGCTGCACAATGAAAAATATGAGAATCGGGCGCGATCCACGTTGCGAACAGGTAGAATGGTCTGCTTTTCTCACCAGTTGCTCTACCACAATTCAAGCCCAAATCGAACGTCTCTGGCCCGTTTTTCTTCGTTTCTTTTCGTTAAAAGTCGCCCTTAGCAAGACAAGTATAAAATAAAGATACAACAGCAGTTGTTCTTGCTGAATAATGAGCAAGAGGAAGAAAAGAGAACGAGGGAAGTGGTGGTCGGTGTTAGGTTGTGATAGCCTTGTTTGGATATTTGTCAACCGATGGTGGCAGCGTCACGCCCACGTTGCTCCTTCCCGTCATCTTCAGGACATGTACAGTGCTCAAAAGAGCGGCACATGCGTACACGAACATGCCATCGACATCTAAATAGGTATTTAATGGAGCGTAGCTTGGGGATCTGCCAGTTTTTTGTGACCTTTTTGTGAGGATATTTCTAATTTTTGGATCATTTTGAAGTCAATTCACAAACCTATTGTTTTTCGACGTAGGTGATCACTATATGCGCCAGATTACTTGCTAGAATACTGGATGATATCTGGCAACTTGAATCAGAGATCGTTGAGTTTGAGGGATTTGCAACGCCGCGTACGACCCCCATGATCAGGCTTTATTTGAACCCATCCGCCCGCCACCACCATTCACCTGACAATCCGGCCTACGCCTCGAGGTTGTTACTCAAGGACAATAAAGATGTCCACAATGAATTGTGCCTCTTCCCGGCGTTGTGTAACGACCTTCAGAATCATTGGAACTCCCGGAATCTTATACAAACTCCTGTGTCTTATCTGTGTTCTGGAACTTCAAGTCTTCAGGAACCACGGCACCAGGTTGGGTTTCTATCCTTATCCCCTTATACACTCACATTTGCTGTATCTTTAGAACGTTAGGAATCGAGTTCTTCAGAACGTCACCTCGAGAGCTTCCGTTATCTCCGTAAACCAAGCCTAACAGTAATTTCAACTTGGAAGCTTCTTCCTTTCATCATTCACATCTATTAAGATGGCTGGTTTACGAGAGATCAACCTCTTTCCGATGTCAAGCCCAGACTTGGTAGGTTCGACACGTTTCTGCACCGAATGGCCCGGTGTATCCGAGCCCCATCTACTCGTGAAGCAGCAAACAACCCCAGAATAGCATTACCAAGTATATGGAACGTATACAGAGAACAATGTAAAGACACTAAGAAATATTAACATTAAACACGAGGACCCCCGAGAAATAAGAAGGTAACAAGGAAAGATGAGTCCACAACCACAAAGTGACTTGATTTTCGGCCTGTGGCCCAAGTACTTTCTCAACCGCTCACCACTGCACATGACGATTCTGCTTTAACCACCTAGACCTGGTAAATCGCAACATCATCGATGAACGACCAGGCTGGTGCTCGTCCACCTGTGAAGGCGACTTTGTCGTTACCAGTGGCAGTAACCTCGACATCGAAGTATTTCCAGGCGCTGAACCCAGGAGTGATGGTAAGCACAACCTGTCCGTTCCAGAGTACCTGGACAATCGAGTTGGCTTCGAGCGTAGGGCCAGAGAACTGGCTGAAGTGGAAGAACGATATGTTGTACTTCTTGCCTGCAACAGTGGCAAGAGCCTGCGTGGGAGTGAGAGTACCGCTAAGCGCGTCAACGCCAGCAGCAGACCCGAGGAGACCGACGCCGTTACCAGCGTGTGCGTAGGGTGCGAAGAAGAAGATAGAGGCATCGAGGTTTCCTCCGGCGGGCGAAGTTCCAACCCAGGCGGCGTATGATGCGGCGAAGCAGAAGTCGGAGCATTGCTTGAAGCCCTCAAAGCCACCATCGGAGAGGAGGTTCTTGCGCTTGTAACCGCGAGAGAAGGTGACCTTGAGCGAGCCCTGGCCAGTGTTGACGGCGGTGGACTCGTCGGCGACGATGAAGTACTAAATGGGCCATATTTAGAACGCAGTTCCGATTGGAGATGTTAATAGCACATACCATACTGCAAGTGTAAGTGGTGGGAGTACCATCGACGACTGCACGCCAGATGTTGAAGTACTGGCATTGGCCACCATTGGGGTCAGGTCCACGAGTGTTGCAAAGCTCAGCACACGCTTCGACGTCGTATTTATCGATGAAGGCGAAACCCATGTACTATGATCGAAACGTCAGATAGTATTCAAATCATTCTTTAAGGCATGACTCACTCCAGGAGCATTGTTAGCACCTCCAGTAGGACCGAAGACGAGTTCATAACCATCAGGAGTAGTAGGCTCAACAAGAGTCTTTGCTGAGTAACCGCTGCTTTGTTGGATGAAGGTCAGGCCGGCAGGGGGAGGGATCGACTGCTGTCCGCCAGTGTTGGTTTTCTCTGCAGCAGTGTGCGTATCGGCATACAACGCGCACTTAAGGTTGGAGTGCTCCGAGAACACGAAGTCGAGAAGCTCATTGTTGAACTCGTAGTACAAATTCGCGAACACTAGCAAAATCGTCTATCAGCATAATTGTCGGGAGATATGCGGAACGAAAAGGAGAGATGGAAATTTTACTCACCGCACTGGTCAACGCGATCACAGAAGGCCAAACAGTCATCAACGTTGTAGGTTGAGTTTGAAACGACGGTGTAAGTAAGATAAGCAGTTCCTTGAATCGAGCCATCCCTATCGTTAGGACCAGTTCCAGTTCCTGAAAATACGAGATCGTAGTCGCTTGCACTTCGCTTTGTGAAGTGTTCAGAGGTGAATTCGAAGCTTCTGCGCGTCGCAGCAGTTCCGGCACTGGTAAGTTGACCATCAACGGCTGTCACAACGGTCTCGGCGACAGGTTGGTTGGGAGGCGCATCGATAGGAACAGAAACCTTCTGGTCAACAGCGTCAACCGTAGAGGCGATGGTGGTCGCGTCGGTGCCTGTACCGTCGAGATCAAGTTGGTTGGAAACGGCATTCACAGCGCCCTTCAGAGCAGGAGGGACAACTTGCGTTACAGCGGCTATGGGAAGGGTGAGGATTGGAAAGGGATAAGGGGGTGAGAAGGGAAAGGTGAGAGGGTGAGAGGGGAAAGGTACGAGGTCAGAGCCGTGTAAAATGGAGTATAGTTGATGCGAGGAACGTACCAGAAACCGCGACCGCAAGTGAAATGGTGGAAAGTAGACGGCTGAAAGTGAACATCGCGTTCTAAGAGAAGTTCTGTGGATGGAAGGAGAACCACTACTAGTAGACCGTTCTTACCGTTTCTCCTCCTTCTGCATCCACCTTTTATACTCGTACCGAGCATGCTCACTCTCCGGTTGCCGCTTGGTCCGCGCCTCCCGTCCAGACCCTCTGAATGTCAATACCACTGCCTCAATGCCGTTCCTTACTTTCCACACACTTTCAGATTGCGTCCTGGCAGGTAGGTACGCGTATACGTGATCGGTCATAGAAGGAAGTTTATTCATCTAGGTGGCCATGCAGTCAGACACATCACGTTCCTCGATGATAATAGATGTATAAATCAGTAATACCACTTCGCACAGGCGCGTTACCTCCGTGCTTCGCGTGTGTGTCCATTCTCTGTGAATTCTGAGATGGACGCAAGTATTCGCCAGGGTGATTCGCAAGGTCTATTTTGCAGGAAATGTCCGAGGACCAACGCGCGTTGTTCTACTCCAACGTCGATTCGAGCATTGCGTTCAGGTCCTACCACGTGAGCACGACAGGTATTCTCTTGTCAGTTGTTTGAGAGTGGCAAATGCCAGTCATTGCAAGTAATAGATGTACTTGGATAGGAGACATCATAAGTTGTCGATTACCGGCCGGGAAATCTGTCATTGCGAAGTTATCTCTGAGCGGCGATCGACGAGAACAGAATAGTGAGAAAGGCCAGAGAATGTAATGAGACCCCGGGATGGAATCTGAATAGACTGTAGGTGTCCCAGCCCCGAGCTGGGCCTCTCAACTCTTGATAGGTCGGCTAGAATGACAACACGAGGACCTTAATCGTTCCGGTATAGAAGTAGCCCCGTCTGTCAGGCATACCTGAGTGGGCGCTATCTGCTCGGCATTAACGATTCCATTTACTCTGCGTATGGCTTGAATACTATGAAGATGCCCTAACGCCCAGGCTCCGATTGTGAGCTGATGAAAGCTATAACTCACGAGGATTTGGGGTCCTCACTGAAACCTGCCGGAACAAAAGGTAGAACACCTAGAAGTGAATTGTGCCTGTATCGTTTTGAAGGTTGTGCGATGATGATGGATCGAATTCAAGAGGCATGCGCTACATGCTTGCTGGTGACTGTAGCTTTTCACACGCTCTGCCGACGCGTCATGCTTTGACACTCGGGAACAATACCCGCTTATCACCTTCACAGACATACATCCCTCAAGCGCGTTTGGCGAAGGAAGAAAAGCTCGCGATGTTCAATTATAGTCGATGCAGTGTTCAATTGGTGGTAAGAATTTGTTTTTCAGCAGGAATTCCTCCTTGTGACTCAGATTATATTTCTGTTCTGTTCCGTTGAAAGGTTGAAGCTTGTCGAAAATACTGAAACGCTGATGATCTCCTAAATTTTTCCATCATCCGTCATCCACCTCATGTGTCAAAACGCGCAATCCAACAGGTATCTAGCAATCATATTTTCTTCTTAATTCACAGGTATGCCTGGGCTTTAAAAACGTGTTTTACTTCTTTCCGGGTTACCCTCAGAATGACATATTCCAGATATCTATTGCGGTGATATTATACAATGTCACCAAAGAACAATAAGAACATCGCCTTTCTAACTCACATTGAACGGACAATCTGTAATTGTTGTACGTTATGTGCGCATCATAGGAATAATTATACATGCAAGGCCTGCTCATGCGATGTGTAATGCAGCGTTATCGGACGCATCGTCGGCTTCGAAAAGCCCTCTTCTATCTCATCTAGGCACCTATGCATTTCTTGCAGCAACACTCGAGATTCATTCAAGTAAAACTCTATCGGGCCGATCCTATTCCCGAACGCATCATTAACTTCGAAGCTTGAGCGGATCCATCATGTACGCCAAATATAGACTCCGCCGATATGCTGTCAAATCCATGATGTATGTCTGCAGAATTTTCGGTGCCTTCATGCCTCACAAGGAACCAGAAGCTCATCTTCAATGACTACGAGAGCCTTGGAAACCGCTTATAACTACTACAGTGCTTGTTATCCCTGCCGTTTCAAATCACTAGCACTGCATACCATCTACTTCTTAATTCTTCCCTCAGATTGCGGCGAACTAGGCTTCTTGTGCCTTTTTCACATTAAAAATTCTCTCACAAGTTGTCTGCGTGTATACGAATATTTCCGCATGAATCGTTGGCGCTTTACCTGGATGAAAATCGGAAATTCATGAGCACCGAGGAGAGTGTACATTATTGTCAAGTATTAAACTGTCATTTTCAAACCGTGCCTCATAGCTAGGTCCCCCATGCTTCAGGACTACGCTGGTACTGACGCGTATATCTGCTCTCGCAGGCGTGCGGAATGAACGTCTCAGGGGTATTATCCATCGCCGAAAACCATTGTCTGCTGCTATGTTCCGAAGCATTTATCCTCCTTAGAGCAGCTTGTAAGCTCTTTATCTCCCTTTCGTCCCTTAATTATAACGCGGGACTTGTGATGGGTTATGGCCGTTCCGTGACGAACGTGAGGGTGTCTCCGAAATTATTACAATAGAGTCAGAAATGTCTGTGCCAGGAAAATCAATTAACCCGCTATCGATATTCAAAAGATACTATAAATAAGTCAATTCAGATTCTATGCTTACACACCTCTCCGAGAACGGTAAAATGGGATGTAATAGAAGTATTATCTCAAGTTCAGTCTCAATCGGATCGAAAAAGTCACATCTCAAGCCGCTTGTAAACTCAGGTCTGCTCCTTCAAGTTTAACGTAGACGCAACGACATTAAAATGTTCTCCGCGGTGCATATAATATTACCTTACAGCATTATACGTATTTGAAGGTGGCAAAAGTTGATATGTGGTGGGTTGAGTCGTCAACGACTGCGTCATTCCTACAGAAGCCCATTAATTTGAAAAGAGTCTAATGTACAGATGATTACTATATATATGGCTGCTGTAAGAGTTATATTAGATGATTGCATGTCCCCAGAAGTTGTGATATATTCTGCCTAGAACACGCACTGCCATTCCAGAGATACCACACGTCCAGCCCGCGGCATCTGTAGACACACTAATAGATAGATTCTTTTACCATATCATCAGCGATTATTTAAGGTAAAAGTGCTACACCGATACTATGAATTTGTCAGTTCTCCGCATTTCTCGCCATTGGCGGATCAAAAGTGTCAATCGAAAATCACGACATGCTCATAGAAGGTAGTGTATACTTATCGCCAACATTACTCGCGTTAACCGAGAATAAACAGGGCCCTATTCGTATTCATATTCTAAAAGTAGCTATTAAGACATCAGGAATTTTAAAGAAATAATCGACTGAGGTTTGGCGCTGAATGTTGAACAGAGGAAGGCCATGAGCATTTAGATTATTACCAGTTATTAGTAATATTTATCTATAATATTTTCAATGGGCACATGGTGTAGTTGGTTATCACGCTCGCTTAGCACCCTGTGTATGCGAGAGGTGTTGGGTTCAATTCCCAATGTGTCCAACTTTTAAATTTTTTGTTCATACAATGGCTGAGTCACGAGAACATTTAAAGAACTGATCTCCCCTTCCTGAATACATATACATATCCACTAAATACCCAATAGGAAACTCCAATGTAGAGAATAAGAACACGAAATACAGTATGTAGTTAAATATACATTATCGTCGCTGCATCAACTCCATAAAGTGTTCACTGAAAGAAACGTCAGAATCAATATCGACATGAAGATCCGTCACTCCATCAGACCATCGAGTGGCTCCGCTTGCATGATCGCGGATGTGGAGAATTACTCTACTAGTAACTATTGAATGAATAACGCGCTCAAACCTATGAATGATGTCAAATTCTGAATGAATGACAGCAGATATTGACAGAAGACGCACGATGAGAAGAGATTGATGTAGGCAGACTGACGTTTCAGGTACTAATCAGTCTCCTGCAATACTAGCCGAATATAAGAATTACTCACTGGTAAAATCTGAATGACGATAACATTGGTTAGCGACAGTACTTGTGGAATGGTGTTTTTGTAAGTGAGCATATTCAGCACATTACGAGAAATTGTTTACCGAATAAGCAGAGATAATATAATACACCTATCCTGACCGTCAGAGCTTGTAAGAATGTAGAATATTCTGAGACTTACCATCACGATAAACTGTTTTATAAAGAGCAGAATCGCCTCCTAGACGATCTATCGCAACAAAATGTGAGTAAAGGTATATATTTCCATATATGCAAATGACTCGGCAGCTTACAAGCGGCAATTCCGGGAATAATCATTAAAATAAGGATAACTATGATCTCATTTTTAGTGATATCAGAATATGCATGAGGTAGAGGCTTACTAGCTTCATAAACCATCAGAACGACCCAACATAGGTATAGGATAGAGCTCCCCTTGGTTACAAAACATCCCAGGAAATCAACATGTGGTGGGGCACCGACTTCGAATCCAAACATTAGAGTATAGAGATTTGCAGGCATTTGCTCACTTACATTTCATCGAAGCAAGGAACTTCGCCATAATAACACAGTCGCTCCCCCAAATACCGACATAAAGCATAGGTAACGTGATACTTAAGCGCCTGTCGCGATTCCAGACTGCCCACGCTCGCAGCGTGAGTATTACTGTTTCATCAAATGAGCGGTCTAGACGATGTCAAATATGTGTGGGTTCAACTAACGCTCGGACGTCGCAAAGCCCACTATGTACATCCCTAAGACAGAGTCGTGGGTGGTATCGAGGAGAAAAGTAGACATGTTATAGCTTACAACCGCTAGCCTGATATATCCGATGGCATGCTGGTCCCGAGAGATCGTGGCCTAACTGGTCTAGCAACAAAGATGATGAGTATACCAATGTGGCTTGCCGTGAATGCTTACGATGGAGTACGAGCCATACAGTGTCGAAGAATGGCAAATACCTCTGAATGAGAAACAGGACCTTCATGAGGCTCCAGTTCGACGCCCATACAAAGTCAATCTCCATCCCCAATGTCATGAAATAGTCAAATATAAATAGAGATGAGCTTGCCACTGAAACGGGTGAATACTTGAGGATAACTCTCGATTCCGGAGGACATACATACCGTCAAAAGACTTGATGAGAACAGCATAAATAATGCTAGTGAATCGAAGCAGAAAAGAGTCTACATACCGTTACAAATCTCATTTGTTCAAAAATTTGTTCAACTTGGGCAATAGAAAGTGATGCCATGGCAAGGAAGGTTCAGGTTTATACGAGGATTTTTGTGGACGATGCTCAATGATTCCGGATTCTTCTCATCAGGTTCGCAGTAAGCATGAGGATCAACTTCTTCCTTGCTGAAGCTTGAGCTCGACTTCCACTTCCTTGGCCTTTGGGATGGAGGATGAATGGTGGATGTAGTGCGTACGCAAGTAGTATTGTGGTGGTATAAAGAAAGCAGAAATAGGGGCAGTTGAGCCTGCTGTTCGTTGCCAGTGGCGTAATGCGTTGTTTAAATTTGCAGTCAACGAGCGATGACCGTGGCTTCGTTGATTTCCTAGACGGCCTGACCCTGATCATAAAGTGGCAAGATGCAAGTTCAACATGTCGACAAAGCATACATGAGCATGAATGAGGGATTTCTTCCACTCGGAGCGGTAACTAGGTCTCATTGATATCAATATGATACTTATAAAGAGGTTGAGATATGGTGAAGCAAATGAAAGTTGACAAACCGTTGTACACAAGTTGTACAACTCATAAGAGCGTGATTCGGCCCGACTGTGTACTAGCCACATTGTTGTTACAGACATACACACATGCACACACGACAAAAAAGGGAAGAGGGCACAAATTAAAGCACAACAGTGCTGAACTGGGAACCAGGAACACTTTAAAGTCGCACGCTTATTGCTACTGATGCATAGACAATTGAACATCAATTTGGCATCTCAGATGTTTACACACCGATCATATTTGTTGTTATTCATAGAAAATATCTAGTTCAAGGAACTTGGAGCAGAAAATGGAATCTTACTCAAGCGTCTAAAGAGGGAAATCACTAATTGGAAATCACCTGGAAGCCAGGCCGGAAATCCAAATTATCGAGGTAGGGGATTTCTTGCATTTTGAATTCTTGGCTTAGGGCTAGAAGTCTAATACAGACTCTGTCATAATAATAGAAATTTTGTGCGTGCTACTCTCACAAAATGGTAGGGTTGCGGAGATCGAAGTATAAAATTCTACTGGAAAACTCCATACCATCCCACTAGTGTTGTGCAAGTCACGTAACCGTTAAGAAAGCCAATGGCAGTCAATTTTTGATGTTGACTTTGACCACAATTTACGAGTCTTATGTAATAAGAATCGTTCTTTTAGGGTGATTTACTATAACATTTTGTCGCCATCAGAAGTGAGCGAAAATTGTACGTCAGCGGCATGCACTGCCACCTCGGCATCTCAAAAATCGCCTTTTATGGATATATGACGTGATATCCAACACTACACCGCCATTTTTGCCTGGTCCCAGAATGGGACCTGATTTGTGATATCCGGCGTTGTAAGCCCTGGGATCGGAGAGGAGACCATCCTGGTGCCCCATCGCCTAACAACTGGTTGCCATATGGTCGCGATATCATAATGATCTTCTTCTGCTGGTATGCTCGTGACCTCATATATCCTGAAGCCAGGCTGGCTTCATTGCATTGGCACGGAAAGAATTATAAATAGCATTAATATTGCGCTTTTTCTTATTTCATTTGGATTCATATTTGAGTAGCTTATACAGGAGATAGAATAAGAAATGCATTCAAATGAGTGATAATAGTAAGTACAAAGAGTAACGACAGTTGGTATAGAAAGATAATGATTTACGGCAGCAAGTGCAGGTATATAAAGGTAATATTAACGAAGAATCTATGGGAGGGAGTACGCACCACTATAAGGCAACATTATTAGCGTACTATGTTACGGAATTATGGAAGAGAATAAACATACTAAGAATGACAGAGTAGGGAGTGCCAATGGGAGTAGGGATGCTGAAGGTGGTGGTGTGTTGAAGTAGATGTGTGTGTGAGGGCTGGGCTCGGGCTAAAGGAGTAGGTGGGGCGGGAGGCTGCATTTGCGTGGTGGTAGGCATGAGGGCTGCGCTCAGGTTGAAGGGGACAGTTGGGTGGGGAAGCTGTATTCACATTGAAGGTGGTATTCCGTACGTAGAAGGTGGTTGGTGGGCGTGAGCGTTAAGCTCGGATTTAAGTTGGAGGCAAGGCAAGGCTGTGAAGGGCCAAGGCTCGCATCGAGGGTTGTTGGTGGAGGCGGGTGAGCTGCTCTCGGATTAAGGGTGGCATGAGGTTGGAGGGTTGCATTTGTGTAAAAATTAGAATGTGGGGGTGGAAATGATAACGTACGTGTTTGGTCTAGGGGGGCACTGGCAATGGTGGTGAGGGTTGACGGGGATGCCGTTCTCACCTTCTCATGCAATAAGCACCTACACGCATTCTTGTATTCCTCCCTCTTGTCCTCATCCTCTCCCTAACCTTCACTCCGCATGTTGGTCTATCCAACTCCTACTTACCTTTGGCTGTTCGTATGCATTCGTATGTTCGTGTTCGTGATGTTTGTAACGATAGCTGTAAGGTAAGGCAGGCACTAGGCTGTATCTCTGTTTCAAGAACGGGTGCATGGTGTGATTAGTCAGTATATATAAAAAAGATGAGAATAACACTTACTTTATCGCGAGGGATGGGAAGAGAGCAGAGAAAGGGAATGGAAAGGAAAGGACTTACACTTTTCTTACTGCTGAAAATTTCAGATCTTCCAAAATAAATTGGGACAAACAAAACAAAGCGGGCAAGGACCTTTGATGGATGCCAACGGTGGATATTGACTGATATCGAGCTGGGGTTGGGACATGGTACCTGTGCGGTACCAGAGTGCCATCGTGCAGCTCCCAATTATCACAAGAGCTGGGCGTTACCATGCTGAGTGCTTGGCGGCCGCGATTATGGTAGCCGGCTGATCTCCCATCACTGACCTTTCTGAGGCATCCAGCAGGATTGGTGGTGTAGTAAGATAAGACTGGTTTCCTCAATTCATTCCTAAGTGTCTAATAATCTTTGATCAATCTATTGACTGTATTTATTTCTATACCGACTATCTAAGTTCCTTATAGTCTTTTGACTGTTCCATTGGCTGTATTGATTTCTATACTGACTGTCTAAGTTTTCTTTAGTAATTTAACTAGCCTATTGACTATATTGATCTCTATACTGACCATGGAAGTTATAGTCTTTTGTGAGTCTATTGCTTGTATGCTTATATTCTTTGATTGGTCTAAGTGACTTCATTGATTTCTATATTTATAATCTAATTTTAGTCTTTTGATTGATCTATTGCTTATATTGGTTGTTATTATATGGACCATGTAACTTATAGCCTGTTGATTGGTTTATTAACTGCAGGTTTATATATTGACTATCAAAGTTGCTTATAGTCCATAGGCCAGTCCAAGTGACTGCATTGATTTCTATATTGACCATGTAGCTTATAGTCTTTTTATCATTCTATTGCTTGTGCTGTTTACTATACTGACTGTGCAGCTTATAGTCTTTTGATCCTTCTATTGCTTATATTCTTTACTATACTGACCATGTAGCTTGTAGTCTGTTGACCTGTCTATTGAATAAATTGATTTATATACTGACTATATATGTTTCTTATGGTCTTGATCAGTCTATTGACTGGACTGATTTTTGACTGCATTGATTTCTGTACTGACCATGGGAGTTACAGTCTTTTAACTGGTCTGTTGAGGTGTGAGCACTATATTGTTACTGAACATCTAATCTTACTACAGTCTTTGATCAGTGTATTTAATGTTAAATGAGTTAGTGGTACTATAGTGACTCTTGAAGTGCTTCAATAGTATTTGATTGGTGTATTGGATGTATAAATGATTATATAGTGCTATGTAACTCTTCATATTGTATTTTGATCTGTCTATTAGATACATTAACTAATATACTGACAATGTAATTGTCTATTGAGATTTTGATCAATCTATTGACTGTATTAATTTCTATACTGACTACTTATGTTCCTTATAGTATTTTGACCAGTCTATTAACTGTATTAATTTCTATATTTACAATGCAAGTGTCCAATAGCCTTTTGCTTGGTGTAATGACTGTATTTATTTCTATACTGATTATCTGAGTTTCTTATACTATTTTGACTGGTCTATCAACCTGTAATGATTTTTATACTGACCATGGAAGTTATTTCTGTTGATTGGTCTATTGATTATATTGTTTCCTATACTAAACATACTCCATAGGTATTTATGGTCTGTTGAATGGTCTATTGACTGTATTGATTCCACACTGACCATGTAAATTTTAGTCTTTTGACTGGTCCATTGGTTGCATTATTTCCTATACTGACCTTCTAAGCTATTTATAGTTTGTTGATAGATCTATTGACTGTTGATACATGCTGACCATATAAATTATAGTCTTTTGATCAGTCTATTTGTTGTAGTATTTCCTATACTGACCATCTGTTTCTTGTGGTTTTTTGATTGATCTATTGAATCTATTGATTTTTATATGTACCATTTAAGTGTGTAATAGTCTTTTGCTCAGTCTATTGACTGTACTGAGTTCTATCTGACTATCTAAATTCCTTATAGTATTTTGACCAGTCTATTACTTGTATTGCTTCATATACTGACATTCTAAGCTAGTTATAGTCTGTTGACTGTGTGGTTTATACTGGCTATGTAAGTTATAGTGTTTTGATCAGACTATTGACTGTGTTGACTTCTATACTGACCATCTAAGTTTCTTATAGTATTTTGATGGTCTATTAAATATATTGGTGCTTACATTGTATGTTTCCTATAGTCCTCTGACTGGTTTATTTACTGTGTGAATGATTCTTCAATAGATAACCTATTGATGGGCTAATTACATCATTAATTTTTCTACCTAATATGCAAATTTTTGTCTATTGAAAATGCTAATAGTTCTACAGTAGTTTGATAACCTCAAGTTTTAAAAAAACAGCTACTTTATTTTATCTCAAAAAGACTCGTGCTGCCATGCTTGCAATGGCCCACAACCCCAAGTACCATTGTTAGTACTACCAGCGGAAGCCAAACATCACGAGTGGCAACCATGAGTAAAGTAGAAATACATTTATAATATCCTACGTTACATTAAGAAGCAAGTATATCCAGAGTACTATCACCTAATTTAATATCCTCTTCGCCGTCTGATCCCATAAATTAAGGTGCTGTTGAAATAAACGAAGCAGTCTTGTTTAGTTCGGGTTTTTAGACAGTGACCCTCGCAAACGCGCGGGGTATTTGTTACAATTTAGTACTACTTATATACTGAGAAGAAATGATAAAACACGGCGTAGAACGCCATAAGAATGAAAGATAAATAAAAGGTGCGTGTTTTAAGGGGAGAAATGAAGAATTAATATATACTACGGAGACCATAGCACATTATCGTTGAAAGCTGAATTTAGAAGGAGCAGTGGAGCGCTCATTATTCCAACAGGTGCAACTGTAGGCACAACGACTATACAATTAGATAGGTAACAGAGATATTCTTAAGTAGACTGATATCTGTTGAGTTTCCCGCTTTTCAGTCTTTCTCGCCTCCCAAGTCTGACACCCAAATTCATATAGCTATCGACGCAAAATTCTCAGTAAACTCAAAAGAGTAACGAGTATTTCAGGTCATAACCATGCCATTATCTGCCATTAGCGTGCCTATCAGATAGCGCGAGTCAGTCTGGTCTTCCGTTAATTTCTAAACTGAACAACGACGTTTTTGGGTTTCTCGTGTTGTAATTATTTGCTTTCGTAAGTCCGCGCTTGAGGTTCAGGTTGATACAGTGCCGACAGAAGCCAATGACTCGGATATATCTAGCAGCTATGAGTAAAACGAAGGCACGATAAACCGTCTATCCATATAATTTCCACGGTGGCAAAGCGTTCACTATGGCTTACATGCAGACCTCTTATGTTTCAATAACTCATGAGCTTTATTTCTCGGAGAATTATAAAATAAAATACAGGAGAATAATTAAGGTAAGTTCACTGACCCCAATGTGGAACTCCAACTCATTACCAATATTATATCTTCCTCGACCAATCAAGACAATGAACTTGAGTAGTAGGCCGCTGTAAGCATTGAAGTATGAGCCTTTTTTGACGTCAAGGTGGACAAGGAATGCCGGGCCACACCCTCTTGAATGGCAGGGGCACGCAGTATCAAAGAAGAGCTGCGGTAAATTAATACAGTCTAATGAAGCGCCAATTGTGATACCACTTCATTGGAATATGGCTGTTAAGATTACGAGTGAGCGCGATCGGGACTCCGCCTGCAGTCATACGTACTTGCATTTAAGTGGCTGCTTAATCATTTTGATATTTAAGCATGTAGATATTCATATAAGTAGAGTAGATTCGAGCATGTACGCTATCCGTTTGACCCACGAGCTTACCGAGGCCAAATGTTTCCTTCACTTATTTTAACATACTTATCCTTCGTGCTGTGGTCATGGGTGCGAAGAATGAGTGTCTTGGAGATGCAAGGAAGATAGACTTGATGCCGAAGTGGCAGTGTATGCCGCTAACGTAACACTTTCGCTCACTTTTGATGGCCATAAAATCATAGCATTCTGATTCTCACGAACCCTCATTTCATCTTTTGTATGCATTGGATAAGTATCAGTAATATAAAACGTAATTGACAATCAGTGTACACTGCCCACCGCAGCACGTCCTCCTTCGGTTCGACCAGCTATAAATCAACAGCCGAGTTAATTATACTGCCCGCCTCGTAACCCACTGACAATCACCAAAGAGTATAGACTCAACGTTGACATACCGCACGTCTTTGACACCCACTGACGACATCGTCAGTACCTTCCTGGCTATCTCGTTATTTGAATTTGAATGACCTACCCATAGTGAAAGGTAGAACCATGTTAAATCTTCGAGTCACCACTATCTTGGTCGCTCTCGGACTTCTTGCAGGAACCGTACACTGTAAAACCCAATCTAATGCCGTTTGCACTACAGTTTGCCGTCCAGATAAACCATCGTGTCCGTGGGGATCTACTGCAGGAGGGGTACCAGGGTGCTGGGGATGCTGCAGATAACAGGTCGTTTTAAAGGTTCACGCAAAAGGGAGAACGACGTGGAAATAAACGCAGACACGACTACCACGAACTAGTATGATGATAATTCAATGACTATATACCTCCACCCCACCCTATTCCATCATCTGAACAATGACATGTCGCAAGCACGATCCTAGTCGACTCCACCACTAATACAACACTTGACGCTTTGTGACGATCTTTGGCAGGCCATGGGCCACGAGGAGTGTACCTTGTTAGGAGCAGCTTGGAAGATGCGCGTCGTAACATCGAGCAGAGGGTTAATGTCTAAAGGTACGGCCATCTCGTACATCGACTTTGGAAGAGTTTCCACTGGTATTTACTACGTGATAACTTGTCAATGGAAGGGCATGTCAAGTGTTTAATGAAACGTATGCAATGAAAGGTGTTCTCGCTTCAGTATGCAGACCGAAGGCTTTGAGAGCTCGACCAATGTAGAGTGTTATTTCAATGATCGTCAACAAAACCAAAGTGATGTTGCTTATGCACGGGAAAGCGGGACGAAAGACTTCTTGGTAACGGTATCGTCGAACATAGACGATGTGGATAGCGAGGATGGGAGCAGACTGGAGTTGTCGGCAATACTAAGCGTGGTAGTTATGATATTCAGGAAAGACATGCCACGACCAAACCCCGTACTGAACTCCGTCAATTCGGCATTTGGATACAGGGAAGCGACGGTCGTGGTAGTGGCGGTGGGAGGGGCATGCCAACGCCGAATACAATATCGTAAGCAAAGACAGCGAAGGCGAATAGCATTCTTGAGGCTTCAAAGTTGACGCTAATGGTGAAGAGGAGAAGCATAATTCCCAATAAGAGCTCGTAACAGCTTGTCATTCCTGGTGTACAATTCAAAGTATATAAGTATTAAATTATCCAACAAACAGGTTCCGTCCGAAATAAAGAGATGATAAATATAATTGGCGTACTTTGGTCTTCAAAGTTCACCCAGCCTGAACTAGAGTAGAGTATCCTCTGCGCAACAGCAGCATCTCCATCCTCAGCCCACCGGTACCTCAGACGACGTTCACGTCGCACAACAACCACTCCACGACTTCCCACCACCCATCAGCAAATTCCTCCTACTCCCGTTCTGCAGCCCGAGCCGAATTGTATCCGCAGCACTTGCTTCTCGGAAATGCATCCTCCGCGCCTCCAATTGCTCTTCATATTCCCACTTGCGCACCACCCGACGCGCAATGTACTCGAATACGTCTGATACGCCTTCGCCCGTCTTTGCAGACGTGAAGAACAGCTTCGGCCCGCGCTCGAGTGGTGGTGGTGGGAGTGCAGAGGATGCTGGGGGTGCATCAGTATCGCTATCGGGGGTGGTGAGTGCCGTAGATGAAGATGCAGCGGCGTTCTCGCGGGCAAAGAGGCTGGGGGTTATTGTGATAGCACTTCCGCTGCTTGTGCTCCCTGACGAGCGCGTCGTCATGCTGCGTTGGCGGACAATGGGAGGAGGACTTGTGGATGGGACTGACTCGGCGCTTGACCATGGTTCAGGCGAGGATCGGGCAGATTGGTACACATCGAAGAGAGAGGAGGAAGGTGTGTGGTAGATGGACAGCATGGTGTGTGTAGTGGTCATCGTGCCGTAGAAACGGGAGGAGGAGCGGGAGCGGGATTTGGTGAGGCTGTGTTTTGGTGAGCGCGAGCGGGAGACGGCGGAGGTGGTTATCGCGATGGAGCTGGATGGCGGGTGGAGGTGGCTGGGAGAGGGTGGCGATGACTCGCTGCGAGGGAATTCGACTTCATTTGGAGGCCGTATGGTTGCTTGGGAGGAGGCCATAGGGTCTTCTCCGTCACTGTCTTCCGGTGTCTCCGGAGATGCAGGGCGCGTCGACGGCGGTACAAGCTCTTCTAAAAATTCTAAAGCCTGGGCGATGGAAATTCTATTGTCCCCTTCAATATCTATCTTGTTCCCTACCACCACGCAGCAAAAGTCCTCCATATCTTCATCCGCCACCGGTGCCTTATCACGAAAATCTCCCCACCATTTCTTCAGCCCCTCCATCGTGTTCGCACTATTCACATCAAACATAAGCAGTGCAGCGTCAGCGCCACGAAAGAACGCCGTCGAAAGGCTCGAGAACCTCTCCTGCCCTGCAGTGTCCTGGTAAAGGTAAATGAGCATTTCAGGACGTATAGGGGTGCCCATGAACCCACCCAAATCTGCAAAGTGACTGACTCGTCTGGATTCGAGGGATGCGGTAGTGTTTTCGTTATAAAATCTGCACCTATAGTGGCGCGATAGCCATTAGAAAATCTACCAGAAATATACTGTCAAATGGTTCGACATTGAGTATGACTGTAAGGGTTTTTGGCCGACTCACTTGGCCCCGTAGACTCGTCTTCCCTACACCTGAAGCACCTATTACTACCAGCTTGATTGTAGGCATCTTTTCGTGTCGTCGTTGTTGGCGTTCATGGGCGGTTGTGGTACAGGTTTGGCAGGCAGCACATTCGGAAGATTGGTCGGAACTGTCAGGCCGGTCGCCGGTTGCTGCTTCATCCGTATCTAACGCCTTCCCAGCCCGGTCAACCCTCTTATGGACCTTGTATCCGCCCAACACCTGTCACTGAAGCGAAAAGAAACGTGCTCGTATCAAATCCGAAATTGTAGACCCCGCCTCAGAGCTAACCAAGATTCGAAATACTATGCTTACTTACTGTCAAATAGAAAAATAATGTTTTAAATAATTTGATTATACTATGGGTCCTGGGAAACTTTTCGACAGCCGTCTTGAAAATATGATCTTTCGTTTTATCTTGTCGTTTTGTCTTCGCTTCTACAAATTTCTTCAGCAACGGTTTACACAACCCTTTCACGCATCAAAATCATTAGTCCTTTATATACCCAAGATGCAAAGCACGAAGAAACACGCGACGCGCAGCTAACAATATCTCTTCCTTCTCATCTACAAAGAGTGGCGCGTCGTTGTGACGCGTCCGACGTGTTGCTATACGTGTACGCTGTTTCGTACCTATAGCTAAGAGTCTAAGATCACTTACCATGATAACCTTCATGTTTCTCCATAAGACTTTCTCGGCTCGGTACGCGTTCATTTTCCAAATATTGGCGTACACGACAGGATCAAGCTATATACGAGGGTGTTGGATGTTTGCGATGGAGGATAAAGCCAATCTTACTCCCAGCTCTTGGGAAGACGTCCTTGAACTAATGAAATCAGTAAGAACATCCACGGAAGCTGCACCACCGCTTATGTTCTCATCTATTAATCAATCCACCACAAGTACGTTTCTTTGGGCTATGAATCGTGTCAATTCATCTAATCTATATTATCTGTTTTCACATGATAAGATGAACGCCTCCACGCTCTCGCTGGTATCTGAATGAAAGTTCTCCTCAATATACCCAATTGCTCCTATCGCCCACATCTCGGAAAAGAATGGGGAAGAGATCAATTAAGATGTTCTAAATGACAAGCGCCACAGAAGTGAACATGGGGTTAGATGTATCATATCTCTTCTAGGAAGTAGAGTAAGCTTTTAGGGCTTCATGGGGTACTAAGCGCTAGCGCTGATTATACCTCTCAGAATTAACACAGCTATACCCACCCCTCCACCCGCATCCCCTTTCATCGGTCAAGCCCCAGGCGTAGAGGCATTCGTACCTCCCGACACCGAACTCAACGACAATGACCCAGTTTTGCCTTCCGTGGATAAGATCACGCCATATCTCACCAGTTTTCTTAGAGCTCTTGGCCTTTATACCGAAGCACGAACTTCGTTCATTACGTGAGTTGGCCTGCTCTCCGGTTCGTATCCCAAGAGGTCTACGAACAAGCAGCGCCTATTGGCGTCTACCCGGTGCCTGATATGACACGGATCTTCATCTTCAAGGGCGTTACAAAAATGGACCTGATCATTGTGAGTCGATGCGCAAGACAAAGCCAAGCTAGGCCCTGCATGGTGGTAGCGCGTAGTTGGGATTAGTGCGTTTGACGAGAAGCTCTTTAGGGTACTGGAGTAAGGAGGGGTAGAAGTCTCAAGATGGCAATGAATGACAACGTTTGGTTGTTATCGAGTACCATATGGTGCAAACATCTGGTAAGCTATTTTGCTGTAATTGATGCCAACGCAAGCTAATATTAGAACCTATATCCAGACTATAATAACCATAGTAAGTACTACTCGCTATATAGGGACCGAAGAAGCATTCACCTTAACATAAACTGCCTAGCCTTTGTATTCTTTTGTGGCGATACCAAAAGGCTGATTTTTGTTTTACATTGTCGCAGTGGCGAAAAGATCACCTTTCTGGTTGACAACGAATAAAGACTTACGATTGTTCCAATTGACGCCAACGAATTTTCATTTCTTTAGTTTGACGCCTAAGTTCCTTTGATGATATTTGCGTCATGCGGCAACCTTGCAGCGCTTGCATGCAGGCACCTGCTCCCCTTCTCCTTTCTTCCTCCACCCACTCTCCGAGCAAGCGTATACTGTGAAACATGCATCTCTCGTCGTCGTCCATTCTTCCCGCTGCTATGCTAAGCTTTTCTAGCCTTTCGGAAGAGGTCATCGAGCAGATACTTCTTTTCGCGGAACTAAAGATCCCGGATACGCGGTTCTGTGCTTTCCCTACGGCGGACACCTTTGCGATATCTGGGAATTCTACCACTCGCAATATACTAATCGTCTGTAAACAGTGGTATCGGATAGGGTTGCCTCTGTTCTACGAGTCTGTGATTCTTAGGACGATAACCCAGAGCAATGCTTTACGAACCACGCTTGCAAGAAAACCTAAAATGGGATTGTGGATCAGACGACTTCGTATTGACGGAGGAATATGTGGCAAGTTGGAAAATATCACCACAGCTGCACCAAATATTGCCGTCTTTCATTTATCACTGGGGGTTGCCTCTTCACAAAATCCTGGAGGTCTTTGTCGCGCATTGCCACTCATGCAATTTTCAGAGCTTTATCTTCATACATTTAATGGGCATGATAATAGAGCATCCAGAACTCTCAGAGCTACCGTTTTGCGCTGTATCTCTACAACGTGGACCAGATTGGTAAGTGATGCTTTTGTATTTGTGAGATATATTTTCTCATTAGCCTTTGGTATTTTGTTAGGAACGGATGACGCTAGGGAATGAGCAAGAGTGCGAAAACGTCGTTGAAGCTGTAAAGAAGGCACCATCTCTGATATATTTATCAATCGATATTTCCATGAATGTCCGATATCTAAGAACATGTCTGGAAAACGAAAGGATTCGGATAATCCACTGTCGAGGAAAGGCAATTCAGTCATATTCGAAGGACGCGTTTCCTTCCGATCGTCGAATACGATTCGAATTTCCTGATCCGTAAGCCATTCGATGCTACTTACTGAATCTTCAAATTTACCCTCAGCTTAGTAGACGTCCACTCCCCAGTTCTTCATCATCTAGTCCTCGGCAGCCCTTTTCTGTCGAAATATGGCAAACAATTTTTGGCTTCGCTACTCACCTCCATGATCCTTCCTGCTTCCATTTCGACGAGGAGCTCTACTATCAATCTACTCGTGAGAATATTAATCTAACTCGTCGTAGCATTCTTCTTGTCTCGAAGGAATTCAAGGTCTGTCGAGTATTTACTACATATATACTTATAATCTCTTCTAACAGCTCGGCCACGCTTATTACAGAGAATAGGACAGCGTTTTCTCTATTCCATTCCTGTCTTCCAAAGTGAAATAAGTGTCCTCAAATTCATCAGTCGTGTAAATTCGTCGCCGGATATAGCTCCATTTATTCGGGTCCTGTTTCTTCCGTCTAGAATGAACTCATCTATCGGAGCTTTCTTTACTGTCCCTCTAAAATCTCTGCTTCATATAAACCGAGGATCGCTGATTCTCCCGTACCTCGAGCATAAGGAATCAAAAAACTCGTTAATTTCTGTTATCTTGGATCTCAGAAAGAATATCAGACCGCTACCACATAGTTTCTTCGACTCTCTTACTCGATTGGAGCTGTTGGAAATGTCCTCCGCATTTGGCCAGAGGACAGAAAATCGCTGGCACTTTTTGTCTTTTCAAAGGCTTCGAACGTTGCGACTTTTACGCTGTGACAAGTCAATCAGTATTCTATTTCGGCAAATGTTGTATGTATAAGATCCTGTTCGATAACTCGGGTTCGTTGTTCATCTTTTTTTTTCCCCACAAAAGTCTTCCTGCGCTGTCAGAGTTGGCATTCGACAAGACAAATATTGAACCTTTGTTGGAAATACATGGCTACAAAATTCTCTCTATAACTGTCAGGGGATTGGAAGAAGTTTCGACGTCTTTTTTGAGTCTATGCCCACATGCAAATGAAGTAAAATTCACTGGCAGGGAACCGGTGAGTCATATCTATCAAAGATTTAAGACAGCATTAACCTCAAGTTCTCCAGTCGTCACTAGCATCGATTATTTCCCCAGGGAGCGTACACCATTCTCTAAAACGCGTAGAACTCCCTACTAACATTTCGTGAGCATGGTAAATTCTGATAATCCCGATTGTTAAACTCTTCATTCTAGAAACTTGAATCCACGCGGCGGTTCTCGCAATCACAAGAAATGGGACGAGTTCTTCTCTAGTATGGACTTAAATCAGTTTCCGTCACTACAAGAAATCCAGTTAACTCATTATCAACGGTGGCCATCATCGGAGTAAGCTTTTTTTTTATATCGATTACATTCATGTGGTGTATGGGACTGATTTAAAAAAAATTAGAACGGCAGCAAAAAATAACCGATGGGTGGCTCATGCTAAATCATTAAAACACAAATGGGGAGTAAGCCTTACGAACAAGTCTGGGGTCCCATGGAATCGCGCATAAATACATAACAATCTCTCGATAAATATTATGGGACTTCCTACGGAGTTTAAACTGAAATAGCGCTTTATGTTATATATACTTGTACTAAAGCCATCACAGGGTGACTATATTCATAAAATTGTGAAGAAGTGATTCCATAGTCATTGCGGAGTCTTACGTACTAGAATTTGTCTAAGTATTAGACAGCTAATCATGCAAATGTGCGGCTTATCCCTCTAATGGAAGATTCTTTTCGTAGAAACATGGTAATGAGCCTGCTATTTGAGTAGCAAAGAGGGTTTTCTGGGTTTTTGGGTGTTTCTTTAGACCGAGAAACCTCACTTTATTAACGTTTAGACCGGGCTTTTTCTACTTCTCTCCTTCCCGCTGTTTATCCATTATACCGTTGCGCAATTAGAATAAAATAAAATGCAGAACTACAGATGAATGACCGGTAACCTCAAAATGACCTCACAATACATATTTGTTTACCGAACTCCGAAGAAGAGGTGTAGAGATTCACACATGGACCGCCGAGTTCTTAAGATAGTGTCAAAGACTCCACGATGCCGATCCACCCGTCTGTTCATGAGTTTGTTCCAATGATGGATGCAATTAGATGTGTTAGTACGTGTGTAAATTCTACGTGATAGATAGCAAACAATATATGTCTCAGAGAAAATCTTATGACGGGGGTGTAATGTTATAGGCAATTTTCTCCTGTTTGTTCCAGGAAAAAACGGGCAGCGGGTGAGCTTCAGTGTTAAATACCCACTCGTCGATGGGTAGAAGGTCGCTGTCATCGAAGAGAAGGTAGAAGTATTTGAGAGTTTCAGCCAAGAACCAGCTTAAGAGAGTATTAGCATTGTTTGTGATGGATAGGAATGGATAGGGTGGATAGGAATGGGCAGGATGGGTGGAGAAGAGAAGGAAGAGAAGAGAAGATAGAATGTTACACACCTTGGCTGGTTATCGCCTTGAATATGCGGGTAGGAATCTATCGAGCTGAGAGTGGTATATCCATATGCAGTCTTACAATACTGCTCAATGGCCTGGAAGATCCCGTACCCTCGCTCTCTCCATTTAATGTCCCCTGTCGTTTTCCACATATAATAAATGCTTTCCACTGTCTGCACCGAGCAAAAATCAGCCGCCGGTGATGATACAAAAAAATACAAAGATAACATACCTCAGGTCTCAAGAGATATATTCGATTCTGGTTAGAATAGTCTCTCTTAGTCATATCCTTCTCTGGGGGGGACTCTCCCAATCCCGGAACCACGCCCCTCCTGCCCTGCTGCTCCCATGCCGTCAGCGCATCCACCCACTTCTCCCCATGAATCATCCGTATCCCATCCGGTCCTAGACCCGTCACCTGATCCGCATACGACACCCAACAAGTATATGCCAGCCCCTCCGCTGCCCACTTATGTCGTTCCCGCACATTTGCTGGTAGATCGATAGTGTGTACTCCGAGTGCGATGAGCCCAGGAAGGAAACACGTAAGGTGTTCGAGGTTGTGGCTTGGTATGCCGTTACTCATGTCGGTTACATACAGCAGTTTCCGCTTGGGAGTTATCCAGAGGAGGTTATTAATAATGCCGCCGATTGAAGTTAGATCTGTGAGAGGATTAGCCAAATTGTGGAGTTGGAAAAGGTGAAAAGCACAAACACTGTGCGCGAGCCTTGACATCGCCTGACTGTAGCCATTGCTTGAGGAGATACTCGTATCCGCTATCAGAAGATGCACCGGCAGAGACTCGATCTACAAGACGTTGAGAAATGTGCAGTTAAAGTGGTGCTTGAGGCACTTACTACCAAATGGAGTTCCGGCCCCCGTCCATTTATCAACGAACAAGCCGTCCTTCACTTTAGCATTGTACAGCGTCGTCATCACGTTCTCCACCTGTTACCGGGCGTTATTGGATATGTATTGACGGCCAAAAACTTGGATTAATCTCGGACCTTCTCATAATATTCTGTTCTTCCGGTGAGCTTGGCGAGATACTTGTATTCGAGCTGGCAGGATGTCGCCTCTGCAAAGAGCACGACCATACCCATCCATCCGAAGCTTGTACGACCACTAGGGTAAGCCGATGAGTGAGTGTGAATAGGCAAAGCTTGGTATGCACGTACGTGTCAAAATTAACTGCATATGCCGGGAAGCCAGAGGCCGTCCCGTTGAACACGGGGAGAAGATGCGATCCGAGCTCGTCTGCTCGAGAAAGGAACACTGTCTCGCCAGACAAGGCGTAGGCTGACAAGAGACCTCCGAGATATCGAATGACAGTTTCAAAGAACGCAGCGACGTCTGATCTCTGGGAAATCATCAGCAGAAATCGCCAATGGATGAGACAGACATACAGTCCTCATCCTGAACTGCTGGTTTGCGACCTCCTGTGTAGCGCTCAGGAACTCTTGCTTGAGACCCATGAGCCACATCGTATCGAGTGAATCAACAAGTGTGACACCCCATCCATTGAACCTGAAAATGTTAACCGTACTGAGGGTCCATAGGAATGTAACGACTTACTTGTTAGATTTTCCACCACTAAGACCTAACAGCTCATCGAAGGGGTACGCATGCTTCATATAGCCTGAATATGCATGAATAAACGCGTCTCGAACCTCTGCCTTTCTCTGTCCCCATATGCCCAGCTGCTCTTGATGCGTGATAGGGGGTCGAGGAGATGGAGGGTGATAAACATCTTCTGGTGGTGTTTCCTGCTCATCCGGAGGTGGGAACGATGGATAACCAGAAGGAAGTTGGTATGAATCTCCTCGGGGCCATAACAAATATGGACCCAGCAACCATATAGAAATCACCACGCAGCATCCCAGTCCTAGCCACCGAATAAGCGGTCTTCCGAAGGCACTGGTGAGCTTCAACTTGACAGACTGAGAATGCCCTCCGCTGGCAGGTGGATATAAGTGAAAAGGAAGCATTGTTCGCCACTATTCACGCTGTGCTAAATGAGTAGCGCTCTTAAATTTCGGCTACTCCCTGGACCCTGGCCCAAGCTTTCTCGGGTGTCATGGCCTGTCGTATTCGCCGGAGCCAAGCCCAGTTTTTGAATGCGGAGCATATATAAACTGAAGAGATTCATATTAATCCTGTGTTTGGGTTACAATCACTTTAAAAGAAGTAAAACACTTACATTTCGAAGAATTCAGAGGGTCCATAGATGCTTAATTTTAAGAGGTGGCCCACCGTTGAAATGACTGCTGGTTACTGGCTTTGTTACATTTTAGGGTCTTTGCCAATCAGGCGCACCGCCACTGCGAGGCCGATGTCCTGAAAGATAAGTGAAGAAAAGCAGAAATTTACATTGACCATCATTGCCATCAATTTTGACAGATTAGCTTAAAAATAGGTTTCTCATTACCTTTCGATAGAGTACATAGCTCTTCTACATTCCTATTTTTTCACTTTTCGCAGGTGGAAAAAGGGGGGGAAACCGGAAAGTAGAATGGAAACTTGCTGATGTTAGAGTATTCTAATTTTAGTAATTAGCAGGCACTTGTACCCCTGATGACAGGCTGTCTGTGTCAGCGTCTGATAGAGCAGTCAAATAAGTGCAGTTGACTCTAAAATGGACCGTGCTTGCTAGGGTAAGGTAGATACACGTTAACACTTGGGTGGATGATGTCTATGAGTGAGTGAGCTTTGCTTGATCTTACTTTATCTCTCATTATAAGTTCGCTGATATCATATCGCGATAACAGAATTATCCACCCCCTTCTACAACATCAATACTATGGAGCCAAATTGTATTTTCAATTGATGGGTGCATTATATTCTCACCATCTTCGATGAGCCATTGCCACACATCAAATCCTATCATTATCAACGTCCTTTTATTGGCGAATAGTAGACTTACTGGGGACAAGAGCAGAGCTCCCACTGCCTTTTCGGATCCGATATACGAGGATCAGTATGTCCATCTCCTGCTGGGATTCTTGTCTCATTGTTATCCATCACATTCGCCCATTCTCTCAAGGCGCACACCAAAAACTGTACAGAAGCCGCTATTTTGATACTTGCAGTGATCTTGGGCGCTATGGCACTTCCTTCTTCGGCATCGAGGACCGAGTATATCTTAGGGTGTCCTGTACGATACTCGTGGGCCCACCTGATTGAATTCTCCCCTTTACCTGTCGAAAACCATGTCACCCTTTGGAATATCTGCTGCTCAGATTGTGGGCCTCTTTATGGAGACAATTTGCTATGGTATGTCTTCATGACTCATGACTCATCCTGATAAGATCTTCCAGGACTGAAATATCGTCTAATACAAGGAATATATCTCGTCACATTCTTTTCCTGTCTGCAGGTCCTCCTGTTCGAGAATGGTCGATTGAAAGGATTGACAGCTACCAATAAAACACTCCTAGTAGCGGCGTTGCTGATGTTTGTCTTTGGGACTCTGGATGTGGCTCTAGGTCTCCGGCATAATCTCGACGCGTTCGTTTATACTACTGGCACTCCAGAGGAAGAGTTTGCACATATATCATATTGGGTCAACGTCATGAAAATCGTGAACTATGATGCACAGACCTTCATTGGCGATGGTATACTTGTAAGCGTATGTCGTAAGAAATCTTCTGACAGCATCTCAAATCCCTTGCAGTTATATCGGTGTTTCATTATTTACAACCGTGCATGGTTGATAATAATACTTCCCGCATTGATGTGGATTGGAACAGCTGGTATGATTGACCTACATTTTTTGTGATCTGTTCTACATTACTGATCTCCTATTCCGAATGCTAGTTTGCTCCGTTCTAGCTGTATATATCGAAGCCACTCTTGGAACCGGTGTTCTAACTGAATCTCAACTAAAACCGTTTATCACTGGAACATTATCCTTGACTCTCGCAATGAATATCATTACCACAGGTACATCAATCAATTCATTCTCTGTATTCGATAGATGAAGGGGACATTCATTCAGGATTAATCATCCACCGTATCTTGCTCATCCAGTCTAATACGGTAGGAAGACTAACCCGCACAAGTGGCATAAGCCCGCCCTCAAGAGTTGTTAAAGTCTTGATAGAGTGTGGTGCGATATATACTGTATCAGTTTTAATTTTGTTCGGATGCTACCTATCCTCGAATAATGCTCAACTTGGTGTATCAGACTCCGTAAGTGCCTTTATTGAAATAAACATAACAGTCACAACTCATGTAATCGTTCCCTGTCAGATCGTTCAAATAATTGTTCGTCACTATGTTGTATCATTCCTTCTTTCCTTGGAACTAAACAATTTTCAGGGAATTACATTTAACCTTATCATTCTGAACGTTGGCCGAGGAACAGCCACAACTTCACAACCCGTAACAACGAATACCTTCATCAGTTCAGATCAATGGAGTTCTGAGCATCGAGCTTCGCGGGCAACTGGCCTCCATCATGTTAATATTACGAGGGTTACAAACGTAACAAGGGATGGACTAGAGGAAGATAAAAACATACAACTAAATCATTTATCCATTGAACCCGAGAGTAATCTTAAACCCGCTCCGCAGTGGTCCGTAACGGCGGTTTGAACATAGAACCAAGTGCAACAGCTTTGTAGAATGACTTTTAATAACCATACACAATTGATTCACCTAGTTGAAATTTATTTAGTTTTCAAACCTCAATTGAAGCTTTATTTGACGCTGGCGGCGAAATGCATTCGTCCCTCAACCGTCCCAACCACATTGCCGCCCTTGCGGCCTATATCAATGCCACCGGGCGCCTCCGCAAAGACCTTCGGCACCATACCTCTTCGGACCCTCCTGACGATGAAGACCACCCCTGATCCCCCATGCCGACCCCCTCCCGACCTCGTAGCATAGGTCCTCGTTTCTTAGTGTAGCCCCTGCCAGTCCTATACGGCTTTTCGAGCCACTCTCTCATACTCTCTTGGTGTCGTCTCTTGGCGGCATCCCGAGTTCGACACACGCTCCTGCTTCCATCTCATCACTCAAAGTAGCTTAGCTTTCCTTACTCACCCTACGATCATTTTCTCTTATTACAGTAGCATCAGCATTATGAAATTTTAGTCTCCGGGTCTTCTATCATTTTCATGGGTTTCTATGTCTCAAGAAAGCACGAGACTCAGAAACTATGAAACTCTTACTAAATAAAAATTTTCAAATGAAAATTATTATATTTAATAACTAGCTTTTTCCTGGAACATACAGATAAAATTGCCTATAAAATCACACCTCCGTCATAGCATTTTTCTGGGACATAACATTGTTTGCTATCTACCACGTAGGATTTGCACATATACTAACATATGTAATTGCATGCATCATTGGAACAGACTGATGAACAGATGGGATAGATCGGTATCGTGGAGTCTTCGACACCATCTTAAGAACTCGATGGTCCATGTGTGAATTTTTACACTTCTTCTCCGGAATTCGGTGAATGGTATTTAGTATGAGGTCATTTACAAGTTACCAGTCATTCATCTGTAGCTCTGCATTTTATTTTATTCTACTTGTGTGTCTATGGTGGTACAGTGACTCAAGCTATCGCGGCGCTCAAGACAATCAAGTGGTTATATCAGAACAACCCAATAAAGAATCATTTATATGGTATATTTTGTGGAAAAGGTCTGCGAGTCATCAACGAATCATGCCACTCACTAATGTAATAGCTAGTATGAGAGTCCCAATATGCATCCCGAGGACAATTTATATTGAGTTTCAACCCTTCATCTACACAAGACTGCAACCTGTTAGAAATCTCCTGCAAGATAGATGTACTTTGTCTGGGTCCAGTGAAAAATGAGACACTATGCAAGCGTTCAGTGGACACTGACTTTTGCTCATTTCCGGAGCCTTTCCAGCATGATTGAACCATAGCAGCAAAAGCATCAGATATCAGCATGTATGTATCCATGTATATGCCATTGACATGTGTCCAGATGCTGTGTTCAACGTACTTGTCAGGCACATCAACACAATCTACTTTAAGAGAGTGCTGAGGTCGATACACAAACTATCAACTTAAGAGAAAAAGGAAGGAAAGAGGAGTGAGGAGTAGAGACCTTTGTATTGGCAGTAAGAAACAACCAGCTAAAGACTACAGAATGAGAACGTAAACTACTACTATATATACTAGAAGGCCATGCACATAAGGTGCAACTAAGTCATGTTCAAGAATGAGGGAAACATGTGTAAGTAATGTATCTACTGTGCACTGCGGCTGCATACTGCAGACATGTGTTACAAGCATGTATCTAATAAGAGATCGAAATGAAATAAGTACTACTACTGTGTGTTATCCTCATGTCATAACATGAGCTGTCTTGTTTGTCTTTGTCATCGAATTTATAGAAACTGTTCCAGTAATTAGAAAAGAAAAAGAAAAGAATAATCAAAATAAACGGTTCATGACAGTACTCGACAAGAAGTATCTGAAGGTGAGGGATTAATGGTTCATTTCCATTCTTATCATCTTCTGGTATGGTCAGCTCTTTGAATAGAAACTGGTGATCAATGGAGATTTTTAGCTCTAACTCGATGAGATTGGGAGTTGAGCAAAGGAGAGTTAACATGTCTTCTTCGGAGATCATGAGTTTGTCGAGCAGAACCAGTCATTGGAGGTTATGAAATTGAGGGAGAAGAGCTTCTATGCATGATATTGGGGCTCCATCTTGGAAGGAGAGGAATAAGGCCATGAGAGCGGGAAACTCAATATTCTTGAATACGTCCGCAGAGGAGGAACTGACAATCAGTAGACTATGTAGATGCTCGAGGATATACAATTCCCGGAGCTCATCTGCATCATCTTCAGTTCCATCTTTGTCATCATCTTCACTTTCATCTTCTTTGTCATCATCTTCAACATCTATGAGAGAAAATGATCCACAACAAAGGTTAGGACATTTATGAACAAGCCTGTTAACTTCCAAAGGGGAACACAATGTAACGCAGAGATTGGTTAACATCTCCCAGGGTAGGTGGAGAACTGGAGCACTTTTGTTAGCAAGGTGCAACACCAAGTGGCGAAGGCAAGGTGCATGTTCAAATATCCTCAAGTGCTCTTCGCCTTCATACATGGGGAAGTTCTCGTCCTCGTCTGCTGAAAGATTTGAGAGTGTGAGGGATTTGAGCGCATCACATGTCATCAGCATCTTCTGCTTCTCATCACTATTGATATAGAGGTTGTTGAGCATAGCAATAGGACCTGGAAGCACACTGCTCTCAAGCTGAAGATTCCTGAACCGCAGAAGATAGAGAAGTAGCATCTTTCTTCATGATGCATTTAATTAACCAGTCATATTGTGTTTTGCCCTTAAACATGAACGATGCATATGGTATGTATAGATGAAAGCTCAGTGGAAGGTTCTTTGCACGCAAAAACCATAGTTGACAGAGCTTGATAGTGTGTCACCCTATACGTAGGACCCTAGGTGTTGTCCAGAGGGATGGGGTTTCCACAGAGAGAGAGCGCCACAACAAACATATACACATCAGTAGCAAAGGCGCGCTTTTTGAAATATTTAGGTCCACACTGTTGATGGAGAGTCTATGAGGGAGACAGTGAAGAAAGACTTTGACTAGTATATCATGGGGTAACACTTTAATTGGAGAAAGAACTGTTTCAATTGATTTGAGTAGATTCCGTTTTTTCTGTCAATGGTCTGAACCATCAACTGCATTATTACCAAGTTTGTCTTTCAGCTGGCTCTGTATCTCAATGAGGATGCTCCTCTGTGCATCAGATGGAGGGAGATTGCTATTGCAAAGATCGTCAAATTTGGGGCTTTCCAACCATTCAGATATCTGATTATAAGAGTTGAGATATACTAAGAAGTATGAATTCTCAGAGGATCTTACCTTCAGGTTTGACACTATGGGTTAAGTACTGTCAGGAGGACGAAACAATTCAACATCAAAAAAAAACTTATCTGAGACTCATGGCCCGCCGCCCCGGAATCTGGACCAGCTGGACCCATCACCCCCCAATTTAATGGACAATGCTGTCTGACACCATAAAGCAATAATCATCTATAGCTTAAATTTGTGGGACTATAGCGACTACATAAAATAAATACCACTTGTAGCCTAGCTTTTTCCTCTTCATGTCTCACAGAGTTTTCTTTTGACTGAAGACTTGAACTTCTCACCTCAATGGCCGTTTTCTGCACTTCACCATCCCTCCCATCATCCTAATTTTTACCCTGCATCATGCTCCTTACATGTTGGAGAATAATCTGGCACTTACTAGAATATTAGTAATCGACTTAGTAAGACACTATAGATAATTGTAGTATATTCTAGATACATTAGCTAGAGGTATATAAACTGTAGATACAGTAGAGTACACCTCATGGATTTGTAACCCAATAGCCTAACAGCTCGTACCTACTGCATATTTCTACAACACTACACAGGTGAAAAGAACCATCCAGTACCAAACTATCAGATTAATCTTCCTTTGCTCCCTGGGAATGAATCATTGCCACCATGCTGGAGAGCCAGTTGTGACTGTCCTGACCAGTGCTGAAGTTGGGCAACCAGTATGACTTGGTATGTGGTGAATAGCTATATCTCTGTCTTGTACTGTCTGAACCTTGAAGCCTTTCAATTCAGTTTACTAACAAGTTCCTCTTCCTTACTCCGGACTCCTGAGGTGCCCATAGGAGAGGAGAGGATATATGGGCACATGGTGTAGTTGGTTATCACGTTCGCTTTGCATTGATATGAGACAGTTCAATGGTGCGAAAGGTGTTGGGTTCAATTCCCAATGTGTCCATGCAGAGATTTTTCTAGCTGTTTTTCTCCCTTGCTGACAACGGAAATCAGAGTCGGCCAGTAATTTTTTTTTTTTTTGCTAAATGGCCATTGCGTTGAATGGTCACTGTATACTATGTGATACCCATATAGTGGTGATATTCCTGATTTACGTGCTCAAGCCACTAAGGTACTAAGGTCCTGAAGCGATGAGAAGGAGAGCAAGTACCGAGCACATGGTGTAGTTGGTTATCACGCTCGCTTAGCATAGCATCGACAGTGTAATGAGCCTGCGAGAGGGTGTTGGGTTCAATTCCCAATGTGTCCATAACTAAATTTTAGTACGGTTTTTTCCATGTTAGAAGCCCGAGTCTCAAAATCCATCGCAGGAAAGGAAGAGGACAGTTTATTGTTGAAGAAATGAGTAGGCATGGAGAGGCTACAATGATAGCTAATATCAGGGATAAATTACACATTACAAAGGATATAAATAGAGAAGAGAGAAAGGGACGTGGAAAACGGGAATGAGAGAGCTTGAATTCGTTTCGATGAATCAGCAAGTGGCAGAGCGGCATCTAAGAATAGCAAGATGATGTTTGGTTTGAGCGAGAAGAGCAAATAGAGCTTCTCCTTGATGGTCCCTCAAAGTCGAATCGTACATGCAAATCGATTTGGTGACGGGAATGAAATGGATGCGTACGCCGTACTTGCTCTAGCCTACGAGCTGGTTCCTTTGACAACTGCTCATCTTCCTCGATACACCGGAGAGCCGATGTTAGACTGCCGTTCAAGTTATCAAACACGGTGAACCCGTTCACGCCTCCTCTGCATGCAATTCTCTCCGCCCTCTCTGCATCTGTCCAAACCTCTTATCGAGCTTGAAGCAGGAGATGACAATTTCAGTTTGATTATGACAGGTGCATCACGATTGGATGAGTTCGTCAGAGTGTGTATTGGTATTGGTGACTTGAGTTATCGTGTCCCTCCTAATTCCTCCTTCCTTCCTCCCCTCTTCCCTTCAGATACTAACCGTCCTACCTATTACTGACCGACGTCCTTGCAGCCGTCTCCCTCCCCTGATACCTTGCACCCGACAATTATCTCATCCGACACGAAGTGATCGCTCTCTCTCTATGGCGCCGAGGTACGTTGCGCTTTCTCTCCTTTTCGTTCACCTGGTTGACGATTGCGTCTCTTCGCAGCTCTTCAACACCCGCGCACTGGCTCTTTCCCATTCTCATCGGAATCCACCTCCCTCTCATCAACAAAGGAGCCTCATCCAAGTCCCCCCCTGCCTCCCCTCTCTCAGTGGGCTGCCAGATCCCGACCATGTCTTCCTTGGTATGCGTCAGACCAAGTCATCTACTTTCTCATACGCATCTGCGTGACCCGTGAAACGCGAGAAGATCTTTATTGAAATACAGGACATACAGCATCTGCGCTCAAGTGAACGATATGTGCGTGGTTTACGGTCTTGCCGGAGTCCTCAGGCGATGCAGGAGAGGGAAAAGACGAGAATGCATGTTTTCAGTTCCGCTCCGTCGATGCGGTACGCATTTTTACCCTTCTCCTTCCTATAATCCTAGTCACCCCCGCCTCGTCTTTCTATTACATGGGTGGAAAAGAACCTACCCGACACTGGACCCTTCCATCAAATCAATCCCCAGGCAAACCTCACTAAAATACACTCCTCCCTCTCCTCAATCCCCACTGTACCTCGAGTATGAAAAGCTTCTAAGTTATTATCGTAGTTGCGACTTAAGCCTACATCTATTTCTCAGTACCCAACGCAAGTGCCATCTCTCATTAAAAACCAGAGGAACCTATACGTCATACAAATAAATAATTATTGAGCAAGAGCTTCCTGTCGGGGCTGCCACCCGGTGCGTCTTTCTTTCCTCCTCTTTTCCCTCCCGTCTTTTAAATCTTCCAATATACCCAACAGACTCGGAATAGCCTAAGCCCAACCTAACCCTGCATAATTCAAATCCTCACCAACGCCGAAGAGAAGTACAACATATCCACCCCAATCGCCTAACAAGAGACGAGGAGTGATCTGTATGTAAGGGACAAGGAATGATCTGAATATGGTGTGGGCACCATCTGGATGGTGACGCTCCTGTCTCCTCTCATCTCTCAGCCCATTGAATTGGTCATTTGAAGGTATATTACATCGTTGCCTGATGCCACACTGGGGGTTCTACGTACTCAAAAAAGCACTCTATAGTCGCCTAGCTCTCCAACTGAATGTCCGCTTTGTCGGAAAAATCCAAATCACCATGTAGGGCCTTGTAACGCGTTGTCAAGTCCTGTCAGGTCGTCAGGTAAACAGTACCCTTATTGCCTTCGAAACCGCCTGATATCTTGTTCTAATTATTAAGACGCCTTATAGCCCCTTGTAAGTACTGAGAATCATTATAAGTCATTATGATGGGTATAGGGCCTTGTAAGGACTGCTAAGCGGTGATCATTTATTGGAGATTGTGAGCGACAATTTATGAAAAGTAAGGATCAACGCCGCTAGTGTCATTGACTCTATAGCACAGACAATTCATCATTTTATTTATTTATTAAATCTTGACAATGTTATTGACCTTAGACTTACCAATCTTACTGACTGACTTATTTTCTGACTTCATTGTGTATAATAATTTTACTTCAGGGGAATCGAACTTATGACCTAACCATGGATATCTTTATACTTAATGTAGATATCTTACCAACTCATCTACGTGAACTATTATCAAGGGCGGTAATCTATACTAATTATACGCATACTTTTTATTATAAGGCCTTATGCAACCTTACCCACCGCTGCTGTCGCATCCTTGTACATTGGAGTTGCGCATTGTGGATACGGAAGAAATAAATTTATTGAATACCACAGTATGCCCTTATCAGATATTACAATAGCATTTCAACGTCTTATAAGTGTTGATGGTGAAGCCTGATAAGCCCCCTTGTCAGATATTACATTAGCCTTTCGACACCTTATAAGTATCGTAGGTGAGGCCTTATAAGGCCTTGCAGGTGTATAAGGTCCCCAAAGGCCTGATAAGCCCCCTTATCAGATATTACGGTAACCTTTCAACGCCTCATAAGTGTCGCAGGTGAAGCTTATAAGGCCTGATAAGCCAAATGGTATTTTTCCGACATTACTAGTCGACATGGTTCGTTCCCTGCCCACCTCTTCCTTCCTTCCTTCATTCCCAATCCAGGCGAAACACGCCGATCTCCCCTTGTATGCTGACCTTTTGCTGAGCTCTTTCAAGCCTACAAACCGAAGCCCCAAGGCCTACTTATCGGCGCCTCTCAAGTCCCACAAGAACGAACTGCGATGGTCGCAGTATACTTGTACGATCTAGGCGCGTTGGGGATGCAGGAAAAAAAAGTCGGCTAACTATGCAGATCAATCATCAAATCTCAATCGATTCCTTTTTAGTTCCGTTTTGATTCCGTTGGGATACATATCGGCCTAGGACTGATTTGGAAAGACTTAATCACCAAGGCACATAGTGAGAGCAAGACCTCTATTCACTCAGAACGCCAAAGCTCCTAACTAATTAACTGTTAATGTATCTTACAAGTACCCTTCCACTGATATTACTCCATAAGAGAAGTCCTACAACGGACGAGATTTTTGAGAAAGATCCTCCTCACTCTTTCCAATGCCACGTTGAGTGTGGCTCTAAGGCTCTCCGTCAGGTGCTTATTATTGATAAGGAAAGGCACGTACAATTTCTAGATCGTTGTCTCGGAGGGCCTCTTTTGTGGTATCAATCCTGATGGAGATGTTTTGTTGATTCTTGCTCATTGTTGTAGCGTTGGGACTGACGCCGCTGATACCACTCGTTGGCAACGATACCATGTTAACGTTATCAACATCAGTCGCAGTGAGGCTCCGACGAGCGTTCAATGTGGCCAGGAATGAGTTACTGTAAACTAGATGGTCGAAATGCGTCAGTGAGATACATTATTCAGCGGAATCCAAGAGATACTCACGTCTGCCGATGCAGAAATAGAAGGTCGCATAAATGAGTGTGTCTGGTGAAGCGACCAGCTGTAGCGAGATTAAAAGTTAGGATCCTCAGTGCCATCAAAGTAGGGCAGGATGCTTACTGAAATTAATGAAGCGATGGCGCAGGCACTAATGGCAGGGGTTAAGCAAGAGAAAAAAAGAGCTAGACCACAGACGGTACGCACGTTGTCAACCTGAAAAAATGTAACATGAGTCAAAGTTGGAAAGACTAAGTCTAGTACATACATTCCGGTGTTAACGACAAACACGATCTGTCAATACCCGCGTTAGTCTACCACCCTCGCAATTGCTATAAGGAAGGGCTTACAAGTCTGTTAATAATAGTATCGGATCTGACGAGTGTCGTTAGAACACATAATAAAAATACAACAAACAAAATCACCTCTTGAAGCCAGTGCGTGCTTTGTGAAGCATGAAGCAGAGACTGCTGGCAATGAGCACGTCGACCGTTGTTGAAAGTGCATTGATAGTGATGGTAAGCGGCTAAAGTACATGAGCCTAACGTCTTTTATGAAATCCAATGACTTACCGATATGCGGAGAAGTTCTTCGTACGTATGAAGCTGCATTCTAATAAAAGATAAATTAGAAATGAGAAATGAGGGGCAACATCATAAACGTACGACATAATGACCCAGGCTAAACAGCGCCATTGAAGATGAGTTATGTACTAATATAGGATGGCAGCATTATTTCTTACCAGTTCCACAACCTGAACAGGGAATGTAAGAGGTTGATTATGGCTGCATAGTTAACCACATACCAACGCAAGAAAGAATCAACAGCAGGATAGTGCCGGTGAGAGGGATACTTTTGTGGCTCACTGCAGATGACCATTAATATAAAGAATACCGGCAAAGAGTCAGAAGACTAACATCGCCATACACGCAAAGTGAAGAAACTTGGGATCGAAAATGAGCACAAGCGTCATGTTTAGTTCAGCTAATGGATATACGTACGTTTGCACGATAGCGCCATTGACTCCCTGGATTTCTATCAGACGACCTCTTACATGATAACCAAACATAATAGACGTACTGTGAATAACGCCTCAAGCTTCGATGAGATAAAATGTTAGTTCCCTATCTCTCGCTCAATAAAATAATACACACCAGCACAGACCTATAAAAGAAATGTTCATAGGATATTCATGTTTATAATAATGACGAACGACGTACCAGACCAGGACCGTTAGCCCATTAGCGTTGCTAGAGTAAAAATCAGCTTTTGCAAGTGTGTGAAATAATTATTGTTACGCACTGATAGCCCGTAACCAAATAATGATAGACTACAAATATTATGAGTAGTAGTCAAACGTTGAGTTGAAAAGAAAAACATACTTGTGTGCGTAATCAAACACAAGTGTATCGCGTCAAAACTGACGGTAGTGAGAACCTTGAAAGAGTTAGACGTAGAACTAACGGAGAGTGAACTTAACTTACGAGACCTTTCAAGTACCAGGGATCATTCTTGTATTCTGCCATGGTGCCGTTTAACAAGTTATTACTGAACATAGATAATAGCACGTACTGGTGAAGTAAAAGAATGCTTGTACCAAACAGACACCATGCAGAACTGCACTGATGATAACTCCAATCATCATCGCCCCCATACTGCAATAAACGAAATGAGTAACATCTTCGTTGGCGAAAGCAGTTTTGAGCGACGAACGAATTATCGAGGGCGAAATTCGGGTCCAGAGTGGCAGACATGTTGAGGCAACCGGACGGCGGGGGGAGTGTTGAAGGAAGGGAGGGATGAAGGAGGCGCAGGGAATTAAGAGCGCAGAATGATAATGGCCTTGGAATATCATTCACATCTTCACCACATATGTATAACACCATAAGCGCCAGGGTAAGCCGCGAAAGAATTTAGCCCAGAAAAGAAGCATGTCGCGTAGAGTGAGATAGACCCATCAGGATAGGAAACGGTTAGCTGCCCTATAAGAATACAGTTCTGAAACCTATGGAGCAGAAGGTCACCGCGTATCCATGCAATTTTCCTCATTTCCTGGTGATTATTCTACCCTGGAGGGCTTCGTATAATGTTTTATGACAAAATCGTTCTGTAGAACTGTCGTTCAAAAACTTCGAAAGCCATCGAGAAGTACAGGCACTGGCGGAGTCTAATCTTCTTGTTCGGGATTGGAAGCTTACGCAAAGAACAGAGGATTCCAGGAGTGAAGAAGATCAGAAATGGTGGCCAAAAAGGCCAGATAATTGTTCGGGGTTCGTTCTCGTCGATTTTGGGTGAGTTACGATCAGGGTTACACTATCCATCAAAATTGCTCCACAAGAGGGTGCCTGCTTGCGCTTGTGGCAGTCTTCCCGACGGACGCCGCCGTTCCGGAGGACAGTGCGATGGGCGTGCGATTTGGCGAGTGCGGTCTGCTTTTGTATGATACTGGAATGGAGCCTGTAAACCATTGAAGACTCGAAGAAAAAAATTGAAATGAACCTTGAGGCTACTATTTTACAGGGTATTATCCTTGATACTGATCGTATCGAAGATATTATTTGGCTTTAAAAGAGTAAGTGGATTTTCTGAGATGTTCCATAACAAAGCTGCAACATGCGTAACGATCCATGACAGTCAGCTACCCAAAGCTTAACTAGTTGACGTGTGAAGAGTGGCGAGTAGCTCTTTATAGGGAACTCGCCGAACAAGCTTCGAAAGTACGGTTGACATGCATCTTGAAATGTTCTTCCGCCAAAAGAAAATCCGGAATGACGGCTGGTCACGTTGGAAAATTGGACAGCGGAGCGGATGCAATTACTATCTATTTTTGGTTTTGGATCGATCCCCTTATGCAATGACAAGAATTACGGGCGACGGATGGGGAGACTATAATTTTTATTGACTTCGGAAGCTTAGATGTGCATCCTCAATGAAGAAGACTTCGAGCTTGACTAGAAGATCTGGTGGAACTAACAGGTGAAGGTTAAGGAGAAAACACTTGATTGATTATTGTTTGGCTACTTACCCGAAAGCAACCCGGCAAAAAAGCTGGAGAAGCAACGCGCATCACGCGGTTCCGCTGGAATCTTGAGATTGGCTAAAAATATCTCGCGTTTTTTCAGACCTGAGGGTCACGGAGTTGCTAACGCTTAAGCGGGGTCCACAGACGTCAAACAGGCACTAGGATGAGACTTGCTGCTTTTTGGTCTCTTAGAAGGGGTGACCCAGTTTAAGCTTCGCAAAACCATATTTCCCCTACCTTGAACATCCATCTCCAATCCTCCCACCCTCTTTTCAGCGAGGTTAGACGATGGGTAACGCATTGACTGCGATTGATATCGCCCTCGCAGCCTTTGGCTTATATCTTCTTCACCTATATATCCAGAGACCAAGTCAGTCAGTACCATACCCTCCTGGTCCTAAAGGCCTTCCTCTCGTTGGGGTACGTCGTTAGCTTAACGACTGCCTTCCTGTTCTCATCTATTATTTGTTTCAGAATGTCGCCGATGTTCCTAAGCAGAAAGAATGGCTCACCTATGCTGAATGGGGGAGAAAATGGGGTATGTTACTCTCGTCTTCGTGGATTTACTGAAGAATAATCCATCCGTACAGGTGGCATTTGCTCTATTAAGCTCCTTGGCCGTTCGATGATTATCGTCAACTCTGCCGATGTGATGGATGAGCTAGACAAGAAAGGTGCCATTTATTCTAACCGCCCCCGGCTAGAAATGGGCGGTGAACTTGTGGGTTATTCGGAAACTTTGGTTTTGATCCCATACGGGGAGCGTTTCCGCACCTACCGCAAGCACTTCGCTCAATATATCGGTTCTGGCAACCCTATCCAGAACTTGCATCCCCTCATTGAGCTCGAGAGTCACAAATTTTTGAAGCGCGTCTTGGCCGACCATACCGACCTCCTTCAGCATCTTCGAAAGTGAGTTGATAATTGATTCAATACTGCATTCAGTTTAATCTTCAATAGGCTCGCTGGAGGAATCATTCTCGGGCTGACCTACGGATATGAAGTCCAAGAAAATCAAGACCCTTTTGTTAACCTCATCGAACATGCCAATGACAACTTCAACGTCGCCTCCGTCCCCGGTAACTTCTTGGTCGATTTCTTCCCAGTATTGCTCCAGCTTCCCGAGTGGTTGCCTGGAATGGGTTTCTTAGAGACAGCCCGTAAGTGGGCAAAAGATACGGCAGCCATGGTGGAAGTCCCATTCGCTTATACGAAGAAGCAAATCGTTCGTTGCGTCCTTGTGTATATCATCCTGCTTCTGACACTCCCCTAGGAAGCCGGAGCAGCCCCACCCTCATTCATTTCCACTATCCTCCAGGACGATATCAATATTTCTGGTAATCAACTCCGTGATCTCAAATTTACAGCTGCATCGATGTATGGAGGTAAGTTTTTTTTATTATGGCTAATGAAAACGTCACGACCAAATGTCTACGCAGGTGGAGCCGATACCACAGTGTCTGCCGAATATGCATTCTTCCTTGCCATGGTTCTCAATCCAGGTACGTCTTTACGTAGTTCGTCGCCGACAAAGTGCTGATCAATCTTCGTTCAGCGATCCAGAAGAAGGCCCAGGCTGAGATCGATTCGGTTATCGGAAGCGACAGACTCCCGTCTTTGGCTGATAGGCCCAACCTTCCCTATTTAAATGCGGTTGTCACCGAAGTTCTACGATGGAACAGTGTTGCACCAACAGGTAGTATTGAATTTCTAAACCGACAAACCCCATGGATGCCCTAACTCCGTTACGCGCAGGTGTGCCTCATACGGCTACTGAAGACGGCATTGTTGCTGGTTGGTTCGTCCCGAAAGGCGCAATCATTCTTGCGAACCTTTGGTGAGTCCTTCCTAGTTACGGGTGTTCAACTTACTTATGACCTTCTTCGACAGGAACATGTTGCACGACCCACAGGTCTATCCCGAGCCTTTTAATTTCGATCCTGAGCGTCATATCGCTCAGGCTGGCAAGCCCGCCCAGAGGGACCCAAGGAATGTGTGCTTCGGCTACGGACGTCGTATTTGCCCAGGAATGTATCTCGCTGAGGCCTCCTTGTTCAGCTGCGTCGCCATGTCGCTCGCGGTATTCGATATCACTAAGACGATCGAGAATGGCGTTACTATCACCCCCGTTCACGAAAACACATCTGGTACCATTAGGTGAGCTTTTGACATTGCTATTGTTGACAAAAACAAACTGACACAATCGTCCAGCTATCCCGAACCCTTCAAGTGCACGATCAAGCCTAGATCAGCCAAGGCACTGTCGCTCATCGCGGAGGATCTCCACTAACCATATCTCGTTCTTGTTGTCTGAAGTCTCGTAAACCACCCTCATTAATAACCCTACATTCATTTTTTTTGCATAATTCTCGTTGTTATCGATGATAACATCTACACTCAGTGCTGGCGCAGATGTCATTATACCAGCGATTGATTAAACATGGTGGCGTCTTCGTCTGCAAAAGAAAAGTTGGCAAAAGGACAGCAGTACAGTGCTTGGGTGTGTACGTGTCGGAAGACGGTCATGGTCGCATTTGCTTCTGGATGATTAGAAATATTCGTCGCTTTGTTCAAGCACAAATTTGTTGAAACCCTGGTGATCTAATGTTTTACCCCACATCTACAACGTCGCAAGCGCTAAGTGCTTGCACCGAGCAAAAAGTGGAGATTATCCGCCAAGCGAGTCAGGGTCTTTAGCGAATTTCAAATCTCGAAAAAGTACTGATGCCAGTGAGATCGCATCACGGACGTCGGTCGACATCACAGCAGAGTCCAGACCACTTGGGAATTGAAATATTGCAGAAGCTTAAAGTAGAAGCTGAGAAGACGCGCGAAGACAGCTCTCATCTGGGACAAATGGAGGCCGAGAGAGAGAACGTCGTACTAATAATTTTGAAGATCAATATGAAGAAACAGTTTGACCTTAGTATATCATCATCTACGTAGACCGACCAGTGCCATCACAGGTCTTTCGCGGAAGTAAAATTGCACGGCATAATCATGCAACAGAACCTTGCGGAATAGGTTGTGAAGTCCGGGGGATGATCTAGCCCAAGCCTGCCCAAGGAAGAATAACCGACTCACATGTTTTCACTGACTTCTCGAACGCTACCTGATACGTTAAAACAACATATGCGGCGCCATGAGGTGCTTTATCATAGCAGGGAATGGAAGTCAGCAGATAGCATGTATTGAAGATTGGATCAAACGTATATATCCATATGCTTCCGTAGAGTAATTTGCTCGCGAAGGCAAACATTCGAGAGAGCTCTTCGAAGATAACATAATCACATATGGAATAAGGATACTAGTAAATTCTGTGGTGACATGTTAATAGCGGCCAGAATGACGACTCAAGGTGTTCCGTGGCCCCGAATGAAGTGATGGCGAGATAGGAGCAGATGACACCATCAAATGAGCAGGCATATACAGGGGACATCAGTATCGTCAGACGCATAAGCGAACCGTTGAATGTCAACGGAATACATTGCGACTCAAGTCTTGCAATGTGAGTGCACCCCCATGACTATTGTTATCTCCCAAGTGTGTACTGATGAGATGGCGAACGGTGCGATCAACTGCCAGGCGGGAGGCTAAGCCTAGCAATGTCGTGGTTCGTGTCAAGATGGAGGCCGGCGCAGTTGTCTGCTGCGGCATATGTGCGGCAGCCAATATCATTGTTCGCGATGTTGGAGATAGAAGAATTTCGTGTCTGACTTCGAGGAATGAGATGACCATGGAATGCACCCGCTGTGAGCGTGTGCCCCTAATGAACACCACGCGACGTTCTACGGTGTGGATCGGCTCTTGCGAGTTATGTATACCATTGACAGCAAATATTATACATACTTCGTTTCGTTAGGGCGTGTGTAGAGCCGGAGAATCCTGTGGCTGACTTCGAAGAACCGGATGGTCATGGGATTTGCTTGCCGGAAGGCTGTTCGCAAAGTGTGTATGTTTTGGATTGCTAAATCAAAGGCTCGGGGTTTCAACGAGTGCTAGCTCTTCGAAATAGACTCGTGCTACTGCAGAATATATTAATCTGGTACTGACAAGTTTCCAACATTAACTGGTTAGGAGTATAACTGGGCTTAAATAAGGCGGACCTAACTTCCACGAGTAATCAGAAAAATTGAAAGGTTTGCAACGTCCACCGACTATCGAAGAAAATCAGGCACTCTCGAGGTATAGATCATGTTGCCTGTACAGGTAGGTATCCGCCCTCTGAGCGAGATTCACTTCGAGACTGATGATACAATCGATGTGGCCATATAGAGACAAATGACTGACGGCTACGGGTGTGAGCTTGAGTGACCCCAGCCTACTACTACAAAATGCCTCGAAGCGAAAGCTAATATTACTAGCGACTCGAGACGATATGGAAGTTGAGAGTTCCTAGGACGAGAAGGTCGTCTGGTAAAACACGCACGAAAAGAGGGTGTTACGTACGGTAGATCAATGAACGTGTAGTGCTGAAAGCTAATTCGCTTTTCCAGGAGGCGTGGACGCGAGTGTGATTTTGCTCTCCATACAATGATAAAAGTCGCTACCCATGCGCAGATACAGTAGACGAGGTGTGATGGCTGTCGGAGGGTAGGAGGGAAGGTGAAAGTCCTTGGAACAAGAATGTCGTTAGTTAAAATGAAACCATGCAAAGAAAGATAACATTACATACCGAGATCAATGAACATGTATTGCTGAAAGTAAACTTGCTTTACGAGGAACTATAAACGGCAAACATCGTTCTACTGCTCGACGACACAATTATATGCCTTACTACCCGCTTGCAGATGCCTCATGTACAAGTTCGTGTAGTAGCACCATTGAGCACAGACGTACATAGTAGCAAAACTAAGCTTGTGTCTCTGCTACCAGAGGTAATGCTATCATGTTCGTTCGTTCGTTCGTACGCTCGACTGGAATTGGTTGATATTGGATGGTTGTTCTCATGCAAATCATAAAAAATTTTGTTCGTTCCTAACTCTTGAATGAGCTAGCACGAGCACGAGAGTGTGGGATCGTACATACTTTGGTCAAAATAGTACCGTAGATGCTGAACTATCGTCGCATATGCTCGCCCAGAAGAGATTTCGTTATGTATAGCTTGTGCCGTATGAGTTTTCGACGTCTGTCAACGATGTTGAACTGACAAGACTCATCAGCAAGGTAGTAAAGAGGATCAGAAGTAAGAACGCACCTTGTACACTATGTATGTTCTATCTTTAAAGCACTGATGCTTATCCCTTCAGACTTACTGCTCCATTTTAAGAGCGAATACTCGGTTCGTCCGCTCATAGCCGCATTTCCTTCATCTAGGAAATGGATGCTTCGATGATCGTTAACTTGTAGCATTGGCCGCCTGGAGAAGGAGCGAGGGGAGCGAGGATCTGCCTTGAAGGTTAAATAAAGATCGGCTTGAACAGGTGGTCGGTGTTACACGCTGTATATGAAAGAATCTAGCAGGCGTGTATTAGCAGTGACTAAACGAGAGTTGCTAGATTTAATACCGGTTCATGGTGCATCATGAGGAAGAAAGTCGAGATTAGGGTACTGGTCCTGGTGCATGCCGTATCTCCGATGGAGGACGATGATGGCAAGCATTGCGTGTCAGAAGATGCGTCAAGGCTGCACAGAGCTCTTCACCGAATTGCAAAGCCACGATGATGTTGACACAACCGACAATACATATCTATACAACAATGTTGGGATGCTAACTTCAACAGGGCATAAGTAAGATCCCAGATACGAACATCGCAAGTTGCCGCCGTCAGCGGCGAGAGATAAGTCTCCTGTTCTTCGAGTGACAATTGGGTTTACTGACATGAGAACAAATGGCCAAGATGACATCATAACAAGAAGTGGAAAACGACAGGTATCTCCACAATGAACTACGCCCAACTTGCGCAGCCTTGTATCGTCGTTCTGGCTAGACACCAGACGTAGAAAGTCATTGGGGCTGGCAGATTTCAGCTGGAATAAGATGAGAAATTATGAAAGATCACTCTATATCCGTCCATATGTTTGAGTATCATCATTGACGAACTCTCCTACAATTTAGCTGTTGCTGGTTGAATGCGCACTGCGACCGACGTTGGGAGAGAGAAACCTCAATATTGTACTTACTTGTACAATAAATGAAGATGAACTGACATGTTGCATCAAGCGTGATATTTAGATCCAGAAGAGGGGTTGTGAGATGACAGTCAATGAGGTTCTTGACGTCGTGGTTGTAGACGAGCTCGTTTGATTAGGTAAGCGCGTGTGGTCCGTGCAGTTCTAACTTCTCACCTCGGATCCCAGTCCGTACCAACATTTACATGAATTTATTGAACATCCACCTAGAGGAAACACGTACTAGTTCGACGCGGATGGCGTTGGAATTTTGAAAGCATTTCAGTATAGTAGTAATCTTAGAAATCTCAGACTATCATCACGTCTATCAATTTCTTACTGTCTTCATTCCCTACAGATGGAACGATGTGGTTTTTGCCCTCACAACGTCCGCCATCTAGAAGCCGCAGCTGTAACGGTGTCCTATTTGAGTGCCTATTGTCAAGTGTTGCTTCTATGTGTTTAGGTGTCCATACATCCATCTCAAACCTCGTTCCATAAACAATAATCATTAACTAATGAATTGTATCATGTATAAGCATCTTTATCCACGTTCCAAACTGGTTCGTTAGACGGAGGATCCAAATTTGTAAATATCTTGGTTCAGCTGACAACGTTCGTAGCTCATCTCCGAGAAGTCCGCGCAGCGCATAAGCACAGATAAGACTTTGTGAAGTGCTCTCCTGCTCGTTTTGTCGTTTTCTGCGTCTCTTTAACCTCGCTCCTTCCGCATAATAGATGGATTCGATATTCTCATGACGCTAGGACGTCTGCCAAGTTTTCTTCTGTGAAAGCGCCAACTGAAAGCGTTGGGCGTAGATCTGAAGTAAAACATATTATTTTACTCAGGTTTCATATCACCATGTGGTACTTACTACTTAAAACGTCTTCAAAGAGCAACTTAGCCCATTCGATGTTCTAAAAACAGACATGAATTCCGCGCTTAGAATTGTACATGACCCGCACCGCGAGTGCTCTGTGCCGCGTTCGGGGCCGGGATCTTGTCTTTTACAGATCGCACCTGGAGCTATCAGTCCTTCAGTGCGACGAATCGCTATAGATTACTATCTATATAATCTAAGGGGCAGCCCAAATCATATAGCGGATATTCCCAGTGGATTCCCAGAATTATCGGGCGACGTAAATTATCAAGTGGTCGTTTCGACTTGGAGCATACACCCGTAAAGCCCGCTCACAGCAGAATCTGCAGCCCACAAAAGCCCCTTCCTTGATGCTGCTACTTCAAACATGTCACTGAAATTCACCACCGATGCCATCCAGCCCTATGCAGATCTCATCCGGTTCTCGAAGGTCTTGATTATTTTTATTTTCTCTTCGATTCTTCAATTCATTCTTACTTCTAGCCAGCCGGAATGATTCTAGTCTTCTTTCCATTCGGTATGAGTTTATTGCCATTTTTCGCATTTGAGCCCGTCCTTATTGATGCGTCTAGCGTTCAGCTTAACAATGGTAGCATATGCAAACGCCTTGCCGTTCCAAGACTATGCTCGCCTAATAGTAGTATCTTTGCTTTGGGCATTTATGGGTCGCAGTATGGCTTGCACCATCAATGACATCTGTGATCGAGATATCGATTCCAAAGTTGGTTCGTGAATTCGTTCTTGACTATTGATTGATCTTGAATATTCAAATCAAATATATGCAGAGCGTACGAAACATCGGCCTCTCGCAAGTGGCCGTGTCTCTCTCCGAGGAGCAAATATATTCTTGGCAGTGCAGGCTTTTCTGTGCCTTGCGATATTCAGGCAGAGCAATAAACTGGCGTATGTAGCTTTGAATATCAGTACCAAATGAAGAGTAACCCTGGTATAGCTTTCAGTACAGCATTGCCTGGTTCCCTTTGTACGTCGAATTGCTTATTTCTAACTGAAAGCATCGTTCAGGGTACCTTTTAGGATTTTTATTTATCCACTGACGAAGCGGATCACTAACTGGCCTCAAGCTTGGCTTGGAATTGCAGTGAGAATTAATCTCGAACCTCGTACCCTTTTGATCGCTATCTGACGGTGTTATTTCATAAAGGCAAACTGGGGTGGCATTCTTGCTTGGACAATGGTTTCACACACCGTTGATGTGAAAGTTATTCTTCCACTTATGGTTGCGTTGTTTGCGTAAGTGCTATCTTTCCTTCTTTACCTCCACATTTTCATCTCATTATTTCTAACCAACGGAAATAGCTGGAGCATGTTCTATGGTATGGCGAGCCTCGACTATCTTCCCGGAACGTTTTCTAACAACTCAACTTCAGACACAGTTTACGCTTGTCAGGATAAAGATGACGACATTAAACTCGGTATAGGATCATCTGCCATTGGATTGGCGAATTTCATTTTCCCATTTCTCTGTTTCTCAGGGATAATATTCGTCATTTTCATGGCGATCGCTGGGTGGTTTAATAACCACGGACTCATATATTTTGTTGTTTCTGTCGGGGGATCTGCTTTGGAGATTGTGTGGCAGCTGGTTACGGTGAATCCTGAAGATCCTGCAAGTTGCACCAGTACGTTTTTCTAACGCGCCTTCATATCTCCCAGTTTAATTATTTTCTGAGTAGAGAGCCTCGGACGGAATTCCTTTCTAGGCTACTTGATCTGGGGTGGCTTGTTAGCCGACTATATGGTTCGTTCGAGGGGAACTCTCGTGTAGCGCTTCTCCCTCAGACAGTGAATTTGATTCTTCACATGCGTTAATGTCATCATAAAAAGACCTATGAACGTACGAGCATATTTGGAGCGGATTTCATTCTCAATCATCACTTGTCAATCAGAATTGAATTTAGAGTCTGGATCTTTTCAGAGGTAGCAGATGCCTCAAATTTATGCTCACTGAAATTCTCTTTAAGAATAACTAACTGGAGCAAGTTCTCGCTACTTTTGTCAAACATGATTATGTTTAGATTTAGACGGGTTTGCTGGACGCTTATAAATAAATACGATGTCCACGGCGAAGCTGGCAACACCCGACCTCGTTGCGTTATTTACCACCCCTGGGCCAGCGCTGATTTGGCATCGCATGGCAGCCACCCATCCCCAATTAGCACATATTGTATTATGAACTCAATAAATCAAAGAATTGATGATAAGGTTGACTCACTACAAATCCAACACGTTTTGCGTGACAAACAGTGACAAAACGTTAGATTTTGTTTCGGCAGCTAATAACGTATCGTAGAACAGCTTTATGAAAAATTAAAAACCACAGATCTCTTTATTTTCTCAGTTTCGACAATGCCTTGATTTTATATTTTCGTTCTGAGAGCTTTAAAATGAGTTATTAGAGTTCATACCAGACGACCATTTTAGGATCGTAGGCAATTAAGCCTAGCGAGAGGATAAAGGGGCCACCGGCTATCCAAATTTGTGCGAATGTCACATCAAATAACACTAAGTCACATATATCACAACGCGTTGGGTCTGTAGTGAGTCAACCTTAGCCTTTTCGTTGTTCACCTCTACGATGTCAACCCTAACCAACTATACGACGCTACTGCTAGTGGTGCTTTCCCTTTTCTTGGGGCAGCGCGTTTGGAGATGGCGGCGTACGCCCTTTCCCCCTGGTCCCCGCGGAATACCTTTAGTAGGAAACATATTCGATCTCCCCAAGAAATATGAATGGATACATTGGGCGAAGTACAAGGATATGTACGGTGAACATCTATCGTCATTCGTTCTTAAACCGAGGAATATTTAAATGGTTGCCAGGGCCAATAAGCTCGGTCAGTGTGATGGGTACTCGTATCGTGCTGTTAAATTCCTTGGATGCATGTATCGAGCTCTTAGAGAGAAGATCGTCCATCTACTCGAACCGTCCTGTCCTACCTTTTGCAGGAGAGATGTAACCCGTCCCCTCGCGAATCTTGAAGTTGTTTCTAATGTGTTATGTCTTTCTCTTTAGGATAGGTTGGAGTCGACAGTTGATCCTGTGTCAGTATAGTGATAGGTTTAGAGCTATGAGGAAAATGCTATTTGGAGGTATGGGGACAAAAGCCGCCGCACAATCTTTTGTACCTATTCAAGAACTCGAAACGCGTTATTTTTTACTAAGAGTGACTAATTCTCCCACAGAGCTACTGAGCAATATTCGCTTGTGAGTGATTCATTGAGATACATTGTGCTAAGTGTTAATTCTTTGCAGGATGACTGGGGCAATTCTCTTAAAGATATCTCACGGCTATACAATCGAGACACAATATCCTGATCCCCTTATTAATACCATCAATACCGCTGCAGATGAATTTCATACAGCAACACAGCCAGGGGCATGGCTAATTGATACATTTCCTTGGCGTAAGTTCATATGCATTACACTTTAACATGGGCTAACTTTTAGAATATAGTACAATATGTTCCGGACTGGATGCCTGGGAGTGGCTTCAAAAAAGTTGCCCAGAAGTTTCGCAAGACCCTTGATGACACCACTAATCTACCACACCGATTTGTTGAAAAAAGCATGGTCTCTGATCTGTTTAATTTCTCTTTCCGCATTCATTACTTATTCCTTTTTGGTTCAGCTTGATAAAAATGCCTCTCCATCTTTCACTTCAGCCTTGCTTTCCAATAACCTGGATTCCAATGAAATTGATATTATGAAGTGCGCCTCAGCCTCTTTGTATGGTGGAGGAACAGATACAGTAAGTTTATTTCTAGGAACTGTAGTATTAATGGTTAATTTACGTTTTGAAGGTCTCCGCAACAATATCCGCTTTTTTTCTTGCCATGATTCTGTATCCAGACATACAAAGAAAAGCGCAACTTGAGATCGATCAAGTTGTTGGATATCATCGTCTACCAACCCTTGAAGATCGCGATCAGCTTCCTTACCTAAATGCCGTTCATAAAGAGGTTTTAAGATGGCATGTAGTCGGCCCTATGGGTCAGTACCCACCCCCATACCGGCTTCCATTGAACAATATTGGTTGTTAGATCTAACAATAATATTTTAAGGCATACCTCACTGCTCAACCACTGATGACGAGTATGAAGGATATTTAATCCCGAAAGGATCCTTAGTGATGGGTAATGCATGGTATGTTCTCTCTAATAGAAAAGACTATCGTTTTTAACTTTGAACTAGGCAAATATCCCAAGATGAAAGCCACTATTCCACACCAGCTTCTTTCATGCCAGAGCGATTCTTGTCTGATGATGGTCATATTCCTGAACTTGACCCGCGTCGTTATGTATTTGGATTTGGACGACGAAGATGCCCAGGCATAGAGCTGGCAGATACAAGCGTGTTTATTGCCATGGCAATGAGCCTTTCGGTTTTTGTACTAGGGAAAGCAAAGGACCAAGATGGTTTTGAAATTACACCTGAGCTTAAGCCCACGTCTGGAACTGTGAGGTACGAACTTATCAAGTTACGGTCTCAAATATTCTGATTACTGTTTAAAGCCATCCAGTGTCATATGAATACAACATTCAACCACGGTCCTCAGATACTGTTATTTTGATTCAGTCGTTACAAAGCGAGCACCCTCTTCATCCGAAAAGCGACGCGGAAACACTTCATAAATTGAAAGCTGGAGATGGCGATAGCTAATTTACAAACGATGTATTATTGAATGGACAATACATCACTTCCGGAGATGTACTAGTATCTAACTCAACTTTCATAATATCAAACACCAATTCTTGTGACACGCCGACTATGATGGCATAGGCTCAACGACCACCCCAAAGTCTATTGACGGCAACCAGGCTAAATTTAGAATATATAATTATATTTAGACAAGCAAAGGCAAATAAGCCCAAGTGACGTCCAGCGTTTGACCGTGTCTCTTACTTTGCTTTTGCTTCTGTACTTCATGTATCTGCAATTTAGATTACGATTATTTTTTCTTCTAGTTTGTGCGTTTAATTGTGGCACTTTTAAGTGTATTTGGACGTGCATGTGCTCATCTTTGCCCCTGTTTGCCTGCCGTTTGATAGACTCACGGACTGAGAGTTAGTGAATTATCTAAAATTAGAATGAACGGCACGAGAAACTTCTTCCTTCGATGCAATCTTATGCTGATACGAAGGGCATTAGGAAACATTATACTTACCGTCAAATCTGCGATGCCATCTTCAACGTCTGACTAAATGATGGCCGCATGGCCATGGCGATGCGAGCTGAATCAAGCGGTGCTTGGGGCGAGCTCTCGCTCGCTGAACCAAGTCTCCTGATAGACTTCCGGGCCAACTGCTACAATGATCGATTCGTTTCAGAAACGGGAAGATCATCAAAGCTAGAGACGCCAGACTCGTTCGTGACGGGGAGTTTAGCTTTATTATCTCCATTTAGTACATGGATCGTGACATCTCGAATGCCTTCCTGCTCCATATAATCTAGAGCGCAATCCCCCTCGTATCTTTACGCTTTAGCCTGTTATTTCAGTTATAGCGGGCTTCTTCACTCCTGCGAGGTTCTTGGAATTCGAACATGTCTGCTCTACCGCCGGTCATTCCTATCCCACCGAATATCGAGTCGGTGTACGTTACCTTCTAATCTCCCCTTTCTCTCCTTCTTACTAACATCCGGTCCCTAGAACTGCGCCCCTGGTACGATCGATTATGGATGTCGCTAAGCAGCTACTTACTTCTACCCAAAGCTTTTAGGGGCATTGTTCGATTATGCATTGTACGGCGTCCTTAGTCTGCAAATATGTGAGCTCACTAGATCGCATTTCTACCCTGATATTAATCGAGAAACATAGATATCTACTTCCTCTCATTCCCGGATGATCGACCAGCAATTAAATGGCTTGGTGAGTTTTTCAGCTACATATGTTACTGTTCCCCTTGAAGTATTGACATCTGCTCGTCCAGTCCGTGTTATTTATGTACTGGAGACCGTGCAAGTCTGTCTATCAGCGGCGGATATCTATTTCTGGTTTGGAACAGGATATGGAAATGTTCTTCAACTCGACAAACCCCATATCTCGCCATTCGATACCCCCATAATGTGTGCAGTCGTTTCTCTTATTGTTCAGCTATGGTTCTGTTATCGTATATGGATTCTCGACAATTCGATGGTATGGGTTAGCGGTATCATCGCATCGGTCAGACATTTTGGTTTCCCCTTCTCCCCCTCTACTGAAACATCGTGCTTCTCAGTGCTCTTTGACGCAGGCTATCGGTGCAATCATAGGGGGCGCAAAGGTACTTAATTACCCTTCAAGTTCTTGATAATAGTGGCCGACTTGCTATTAGGGCCATATTGCAGGGAGATTCTCTGAAGCTCACAGCTTTATATGGGCAGTCTATGTGCGTACTGCTTATATCTACTGCACAACAATATCAATGGGCTGAAATTGTTTTGAAACAGATTTGGCTCATAGGAAGTGCTGTCGCAGACGTGATCATAGCTGGAACGATGGCATATCTAGTATGTAACCTCGCTTCTATTGAATTCCACACTATTTATACCATACACGGCAACTTTCTATAGCTGTTGCGAGCAAGAACGGATAACCAGAAGCACACCAACACCGTTTTAATGCGGCTAGTGAGGCTTATTGTAGAGACGAACAGTCTAACAGGTGCGTATATTATCTTGTGGACGCCAATATACATTTATGGTTTCCCACTACTAGCTGGAATGGCGATATTTGCACTCATTATTTTCCTGGCGGCACCAGTGAGTTATTTAATTTTCTCGTGTCTGAATAGCTTCTAACTTGACCGTAGAATAACAATTGGTTTACTTGCCCGTTAGTTCTAAATTCCTTTCGCCCTGGGACATTACTAAATCGGTTTATCGTATTAATAGAACCATGGTTATCTCCAAGCTATATTCAAACACTCTCCTTGTTTCATTCAATAACCGCATTTTCCTCCGAGTAGGGGATAACTCTCAGCATGGCTCCGGACGCTCAGGAGTCTCTGCGAGAGTTCCTCAATCTCACTCCTCTGGATCTGTTGTACCTATTAACGGTCGGGGTCGTCCTGCCGGGGAGCCTTACAAGATTCATACCTTCAGAGACAGCGAAAGCGGTGGTGATCTTCACCTGGATGATATACAGGTATGATTTTAAAACATATCTAGATGTCCCTTTTAATTCAATCAAAGCAGCATCACGGTTCCAAAGCTTAAATAGGCTGGAAGGATACTACTTCAACCGACACGTGTACATGAACTTTATACGCGAATTTACATAACTTATTCTACCTTTGTTCAGTAGCCACTTATCTTCGGCTATAACTTTTACTTTATGAATATCATCATATTATTTCAAACATACCAGACTTGTCAATAGATCACATGATCATGAAACAACCTCGGTATTTCTCAGAGACTTCAATTTAACCATTGGTGGCGATGCTGTGGTGATCTGAGTCGTGTTGATTCATATAAATTTGATTTCGGAGCTCAAGACAGGTGGGTATTTTTAAGATGCTAATCAACTGACGAAGTCCGTGGACGGCGCACGTAAATATAAAAGATAAGAGAAGAAGGTACATAGTAGTATAGACTCATGTTTGGCATAGCTCGGATATTTACGAGGCATAAACTTGGACGTCTCCATTAAATTTATAAGGAGCAAACTTCCAGTAACTATTTTTCTCCTCATAAGTAACCTTGACAACATGAAATAATAAAGCAGTTTATACCTAGGATGACGGAGGCCAGCAATGTTTCGAGCAAACCATCGTAAGGGCGCTGGAATAGGTGGCTACAAGGTGTGTGAGACTCAGGAAGAATTAGTGATCAAACGAATACTCGCCCAGTTGGGGGTCGCTTTGTGGTCGTGGTGAACCATCACAAATGGGAAAATGGTGAAAAGACCGGGATGGCTTTTGGCGTATGCCTCATGATCTGCACGATTTACTAGTTTGAGGGCTGGATTGGCGAACGGGGAAAGCTTAAACATACCTTTCAGTGCTTTTGCGAAGCCTGCTTGATCAACAGTTCGCAGTTTCTCGGGAGTAATGGTCGATATCTAAGAGCACAGCTTCGTATAAGAAAAAGAACATAAAGATAATCGCATTCGGCACGTACTTCGTCGTGCAGATGCTGAACGAGAATATCGGCGAAGTCATTCAGTAGTTTTTGCACTTTCTCTTTGTTGTATGTCTCCGTCTTGCTTTGAACACTCCTCATATAGGTTTCAAAAGCTGCCATACCGCTTCCGAAGGCTTCGTGTTGTTCCTGGTTATGTGACATATCGAGCTTCGTTTGTAAGAACGGGAAAAGGATCGACTCTTCTCCGTCATGGTGAGTGTGAACTAACTCTGTACAGGCCAATGAGTAGCCAGCAAACGCGTATTCGTCCCCTGGTCTAACAAGGGGAGCGTTAACAGCTATTGAGTTGAAGCCGACGATGAGCACGTTATGGATGAGAATCATGTCAATGTACAACGCTTCAGCATTGTCGTGCTGATCGTCCGGTGAAGGAGGGGGGACTGGGATGAGAGAGTAAGGGTCACTTGTAGGCGACATAGTAAGAGTCAGAGTACGAGCTAGGAAACATAGGCATCTGGGACGCTATATGAAGTGTGTGCTGATGAGGCATCACTGATTTGCCGTGCAGGAAGAGGCGCCAACGTAAGCTACTGAACGTTCTAGTAACCGTAGTGTGTCCCAGTTGCGGCCTGGCGAGCTTCGAGCTTGAGCCCGAAGCAGCCTCGCCGTTTCTAGCAGAAGACCGCCTGAAGCCAACAGCATTTACTTATTTCCGCTAATGTCCGGGCCAGTGAGCTGGTTTGCATTTGGTAAGTATATTATCCAAGCTCAAGCTTGCACAGATTCGTGCACTTAGATGAGGGTGCTTACAGCAATGAAATCGAAGCTCAGCATACATGTGGACGTAGTGATTGACATCAATTCCAAGAATAACTGGGTGTTGCTCAACACCGGCGCATTTGCCATTTATCCAGACACTTATCAAATCATCGAAACTCAAATGTAAAACATTCGTTACACTCCAGCGACGAGCCATGCATTCTTTTATTACTGGACAGATGGTGAGGTTAGCACCCTATTTTGGGTTTCGCCTTCGCGCCATGCCGCTACCTCCGCAGCAGGATCATATTCAAAGATAGCCTTCCGTTCTGCTTCCGATATGAAGGATTCCTTAAGCCGGTCATCACGAGCTAACTGCATTGGCCCATCTGGTAAATGGAAAATATGTTGATTGGCTCTAGATGCCTGTTGTGCTTGTTCACACCGTGGGGATCGCAGTTTCTGAAACGCTGAGGCAAGTACAGGAAGCTCGTGAATCGATGAGATGCGAGAGAATAGCTCGCCAAGAACTGCTGCATCTTCAATCTGTCGGGGGTTCTATGTCACAAACGACGTAGAAGCTTAGTAAAACGCGACTTACTCCCATTGCAGCTCCTTGAGCACGATATGGCTAGACAGCGATGCGCTTAGCTGAAGCTATTCTTGGTAGTGGGGTAGATCAAGCCTACTTACCAGCAACGGATGACAAGCGTCTCCGATCAGAATAAGACGTCCAGAAGGATCATGCCAGCTCTTCAGTGGTTCGCGATCAATGAGCTTCCACCTATACGTTTTGTCAACCAGCTTCAAGATCTTCGTCACGCTGGGTAGACAGTTTCAATGCGATGAAAACTTTGTAAGAGGTTGCCGCACCTTGGATCCCAGTCTGCAAAATCATTCCTCATAACGTCTGCACTGCCCTCAAGCTTCCAGGATTCCGCAGAGCCCACATCTGGATGGGTCACTAATACGATATTATATTCTGTGCGCCCGCTCTGCGCTGGAATTAGGAGTTGGCGGCGAGGTTAAAGAAATGGAGACATACAATACAGTAGCCAACGACGTGCCTGCCAGGGCCTAGCCAACAAGTTACTTCGGGTGTCGTGATCAGAGGAGCTAGATCTGGGTCAGAGAGTAACTTCTCTACAGGCACCACGGCTCTACAAATATACCATCATTGTCGGCTGATATACTGATTCTTACAACTGTGCACATACCGGTAAGCCGCATCGCCAGTAATGGTAGTCATCTCTGCGATATTTCCGGCCAAGAAGCGACGGGCGACGGAGTGTACTCCGTCAGCACCGATGAGAACATCTCCCGCGATCTCTTCACCAGACGTAAGCGTTATAGAAGGTGCAGTACCGCCCAACTCGATCGAGGATACGGTGGCATTGAACCGTACATGGACCTTAGATTGGATTGCAAGATCAAAGAGATGCTGGATAAGATGGCGTCGCTGAAAGTTTACGTGAGTTAGAGGTACGATCTTACGAGAAACAGCATACGTGAATGTTGTAGAATGGAATCCCATATCTCTCCACAGCACCATCGAAGTCCAGCTGAGATAGAACCTCACCATTGACATCTGAACATCATGTGGTATTCGTTAACAAAGTCCAGTATGCACGAGAAAGACCACGTACATCGACGGACCACGAGTCCATGAGGGCGCACCGCGAATTCCTCCAGGTACTCTCGAGACCCGAGCTTGTAGAGGATTCGTGCAGCATTGGGCATCAACTGTATACCAGCACCTGTCTCTGAAACGCACGGAGAGCTTTCGAGGACAACGACGCTATGCCCAGCCCTCGCGAGCTGGATGCCAGTTGACAGTCCTGTGATACCGCCTCCAATGATCACGAACGACAATGATTGGAAGGACATAGTATACTTGCTGGCTGGGGTTTGGACGGGCGAAGTTGAACCTCTATACTTAGACTGAAGGAAAACCGGAGCCAATGTCAAATGAACTTGGGCAGCGATAGCGTTCACGAAGACTAGAGTCGTGCATAAAACCTGATCGATCAGTGTGCATTGCTGTTAAAATAATGCGACTAAAGATCGATCAGATCAATATCCCAATGGCGGTACGGTTATTATCATACCTCCTAGTGTAAATTATATATAGCTTCTTGATACGTTTAACCGCCGAAAAAGGCCTTGAACGGCGAGGGTGGGCTGTAGAATAGAACTTCTGCCTCGCTACTTATTGCATCATAGTCTCGGGGCAATTGCCATAAAACGTGTGTCGCAGCCTGATCCATTGGTCGTTATTCTGCCATGCTCGGTAAGAGCCGACCTAGAATAGTGTACGAAACGCACTCACCTTGAGCTGAACCAGCTGCGATGAATCGCAAAAGACAGGTTTCACGTCGCACGTCAGGCCGCGAAGTTGCAGTGACTAGCGTGTGCAGTCGATTGTCCAAGACAGATGTGAAAATCGTTGGATAGCGCGAAATAGAGTCAACAGCACCTTATCTTGTGTGTCAATCAGATTGGGAAGACTGGCTGGCATGCCATGGGGACCGCATAGTCAGTTAAACTTCGTTCTAATTCACCTATCATCCTCGAAATAGTCTCACTTAGAGTTTCGAGGTGTATCAGTGGAGAGTGGATATGAAGTTCAGAGATGACAATAACGTACCCGCATACCCCAACTCGTTGATTACTACGACCGAGCAGTCGAGAAATGCTTCTGCACATCAGCCTGGCATGCACCCGAAGATGGGGGCCTTCTGCGATGACGAAATGTCTAGGTTTTGCTGGCAAATGTGAACGCCACAACTGGTAACAATATGCAAGGCTCTACTAGTAATGAATAGATTCCCTTGCCCGCATTACGATACCAAAGGCGAGAATACTAGAACTCCATGAGCCTCTGTGGCCAGCTATAGTGCAGAGGCATGCGAGAACGCCGTGATGGAGAAGTTGCTAGAGAGCAGCCAATTGTGCCCTATAGGGCATTGAGAACTGTTATGTGGAGAAAATCATCAGCCAGGTACCCTGTATATCCAATACCTGAAGTATGAAGCTGATTAAATAACCGAAACAATAGAAATAAACATGACAGTAAAACGTTTTCCGTATCTAGACAACGTTATCAGCTTCAATAGTCACTGGATTAAATCACAAACTCACCTACAAGTGTCCCATCCAATAACGTACGCACCTCTCCTATCTCCGCCATAACTCTGCCTCCTTACACCCTGGTGTCTACCAGCCTCCCTCAGGACTCACACCCATCCCACCACCCATTCCTCCAGGACTAACAGCTGGGCTCGGTATCTTCTGTGGCATCGCCCCACCACGCGGTGGCGGTGCCGCCTCCGCCTCACGCCTCCACTCGATCTTCTCTACACGCACTTCGCCTTCGACAAGCTGGTAGACGTAGGTTACGACCACTGGGCCTTGGATGTCCATTAGGGCGAAGGAGGGGGTGGGGTCGCTGAGGGGGGAAGAGGTTAGTGAGTGGGTTGAAAAGAGCGGAAGGAGGGGTAAAGAGGATAGAATGATGTGAGAGAGTGGAGGGGAGGACAGGAAGAAGGCGGCTCACCCGTTATATGCGCCAGTCCACGCGCCTGTTGCTGATCCAGGGTTAACGAAGAACTTGCCGTCGTACTCGATGGCTTGGAATCTGAATAGTAACAAAGTAGGTAGTTAGTAAGCTTTTCGGGATGGGACGGCAGTAATGGCTGGAAATGAAACAAGGTGGAGCTATCACCATTCCGGATGGCTAACGGCAGCGATTGAAGTTGCTAACACCGACGAGGGTATACCGTATACGTGCTTCTGGTTCAAGCGTGGATCATAGCATTGCAGTTCGTGTAAGCGCGCCATATTAGGCACGGAGCTAACAATGTGCTCGACATCATGGAGAGCATGCTCTCCACATCCCAGCGTATGAATGCACTTTGCTTTCTGTTTCCGCCTTCGACTTCCAGGTCTCCCGTCTCGCCATTCCTCTACCATTTCTGTTGACCGAAACTGAAAGAAATCTCACGTATGCGTATGTCCCGAAACCAATACATCTACATCCATCTGCCTGGCAATCGAGCTGAGAGAGTCAAGGTCACCGGTTGGTATACATTGGTGTCCATGTATCACGCCAATCTTTATCGGACTATGTGTGACCGTTATTGATAGTGGGAAGTTCGAGCTCTGCAATGACATTGGTTAGCATTCGTTCGACATCGTTTCACGCGCCTCTGCTTCCCTTACTCTCCCTTCTCATCCCCTCCACCAATATCGTCACTCAAACTTTGAAAGCTTACCTCGTCGTAATCCCCCTTCACGACATTCACATCCGGGCTAATTGTTCGGAGATACTCATACGTCTCCTTGTCACATACGTTCCCCGTGCATAGAATCTGCTGGATCTTCCCCGGCACAAGTAGTTTCTTGAATTTGAGAGGGAGGTCGTGGATTCTGTGAGGAATGTGCAGGTCGCCGATGACGAGAACGAGAACCATGGTGAAGAACGAGGAGAATGAAAGGATATGTACAGTTAGTCACTACGAACAGTAGCAACACTGTTTGGCTTAGAGTTCTAAACCAAACAAACACTAGAGCTCCGAAAGGCTTTTTTCCATGAAGGGCAGTCGACGGTCATACCGCTCATTCAACAGAAAAGCATTGAATGTTTCCGGATATGGTACGCGTTCGCTAACTGCTTCTACAACTGATGTATATTGTGTCGTTTCAGGCGACGAACATTGGGTTCCTATCTGGAGAAGAGAAGTGACTCGCCAGTGGTCAAATGAGATTTGCACAACCCAGTACTGGTTGTTAAGTGATATACGTTGTTGACGATGAGGTACACGTCATTATCTCACAAATTTACTATTACTGGTTAACCTTATGTGAAGTCATGGACGGCATTGTCCATAAAATTGGGAGGATATGTGATATTGTCTGGAGTCTCAGTTAAACGGAGGTTAAGGCTCCACGAGTCTCGATCAAGTCCCCAACTCTATAAAGATTGTTTTCGAAATTGCTTCATCCTCCCGACCCACCATGTCAAATCTGAAGGTAAGCTTCTCTGAGGGTTCGCTCCTACTTGGCGATAGCGTATCTCAATAATTACAATCAGATACCCAAATGGTTCGAAAGCCCCGAATTCGTCGCTCTTCGCGATAGTAACCTCCCTCCATCCGACGCACAGAGGAAGATCCTCATTGAGATGCAAGACCTCATGAAAAATGAACTCGGTAAAACGACAGTTGATAACTCAGACTATGGACACAAAACATTGATTTTACTCCCTCTATATCTCAAATCGATTGAAACAATTCTTTCTCCGATCAAAGCATTACCCTGTGATGTACTTGTCGGAGTCTTTCTTCAGTGCATCCCCGATAGAGTCATCTTTTCCCCATTTTATCAGCCAAGAATTTCAGAAAGCGCACCTTTGCTACTGACTCGCATATGTTCGTCATGGCGCTCTCTCGCTCTGGAAACCCCTTCCCTCTAGACGACGCTTACTTTCGTCGCCGACAGTTGCATTGAAACATACAATTTATCACTCTGCACCGACGCCGCCGAGTTCTGTAAACTATGGTTCTCGCGTGCAAAGAACCTCCTACTGAATTTTAATCTACACCTGCCTTATCCGGACAGCAAACAATATGACTTGTTTGAACTCTTCATGAAGGAGACACTACTTCGTTATCTTCCGCGGTTCAGGAATCTCTTGCTTGCGAGCTATGAGGTTGGTGCTGTTCTTGACTTGCTTGGCTGGCTCTATTATAACAGCGACCAGGAGTACAAGTTTCAAATGACATGTGATACTCTCAAAACTCTAGAATTCCAAAGTACTGGGTATTCGACCGTGCGAGAGGAAGAAGAGGAGACGAAGGGTGTTTTGACAATATTCAACCGTGCACCTCGTCTTCGCCGTTTAGTGTGGGACATGGATGGCAAAAGAGCTCCAAATATCTACTTACCCTTACCAGTGTTAACAAATCTCTCCATATCACGGCTTCCCCCTTCACATATTAACAGCCTCATTCGTAAATGTCCCAGTCTACGTTGCGGAGCATTTCGTCTCGAAGTTGAAGATGAGGACGAAAATGACGAAGAAGATGAAAGCGGTCCAACGGAAACGTTCATCCTCGCGCATCTACATAGTCTGCTGATAATCGCCAACAATAGTTCATCTATGGACCCATTCAAGTATGGAGTTCCCCGCTCTCACTTGCTTATTCCTCTCCTCCTCCAAAGGAGAATACGAGACATTACACATAGAGTCTTTTCTACCTCACCTTCATAACATTCAGCGACTGGTTCTGTTCCACTACTTCCAGCTCAGCGAAGGACAGTGGTTAACTCTTCTTCGCTCGACTCCCAATCTCGTTGAGTTAGAATTGGCAAACCGCTACAACTTCGTCCACCAATTTTTATTCAAGGAGATGATTATAACAGAAGATGATAAGAATGGAAGAGAACCATAAATCCCTCACCTTCAGATACTGATCATCGAGTTCCTTAGATACATGTATCGCGACACGTACGCGAAGGCCCCTGAGTTTTTCATCGCTATGGTTCAATCGCGTTGGAGAGGCTCTGGGAATGCGCTAGCGGCAGAGTCCAAATGCTTGCATAGTGTCTCATTTTTCGTCGTATCTGGGCAATCTAAGGAAGCCGAAGATGAAAGTATCATGCAGAAGATTTCTGATGGGCTGCAGGCTTGTGTAGATGCAGGGCTGGAACTCAATATACATCGTAATCAGCACAAAGCGTACTGGATGTTGGACGCTTCATATGACATTAGCGACTTGCATGATTTGTTGATGGCTCGCTGACAGTTGGTTTAAGCGTACAAGTCGCAGAACGTGGGGGTAAATGTCAATAGATTACAGTGATGTTGTACATACTTATGTAGATTCAAGCCATTATAATCATAATGATCGAACGTGTAATTAATGCCAATACACCCGTTCACTCCTGAGGCCTAGACAGTTTACTTTCGCATTTGGCACTTTGTCGTCTCTACTCCCTCCGGTTCTAGAAGACATGGATCCATAATACTTTCTATTCCTACATTTGAATTTTAGGCCTCCCATCTCAATCATCATACCAACATTGAGCGGCAGCCCTTATTCTACCGTTTCCAAACCGTTTCTATTGTCCGAAAACTGAAAGAAACCTTACATATGCGTATATGCCGAAACCAGCACATACACGTGCATCTGCCTGAAAATCGAACTGAGAAAGTTGAGGTCTCCTCTGGCATACATTGCTGTCCATCGGTCACGTCAATATTTATCGGGCTATGTGTGATTTATGCAACCGGGACTAGACGCTTGACTACAGACAGTGACAACGCTATTTGACTTGGAGGTCTCCGCCTTTCCAATTTCTGGAAGTATTCAGAACTTCGGAAGACAGTTACCGCTGATATAATAGCAAATCACAACCTGATATATTGTGTGTCCTTTCGGGCGATCCAGAATATTTAATTCCCACATGACAGGGAGAAAGTTGGCTCCTGAGTCGTGAGTGGTCAGGTGAAATTCTCAAAACTCAGTACTGATTTTCAGAGCTGCCGAAGTGATAGACTTAGGAGTGAGCTCCAAGGCCCAAACTATCATTTACAAAACATATATGCTAAGTCATTTGATAAAAGTAGTCCATGGAATACACTTGAAGCACAAGAAATACTACGACCTAAACTAGAGTCCGCGTGGAAGCCAGACATGCATGGTGTATATAATTTCGTCAATCAGGCCTTGACGTAAAGGTTCATGCGACGAGCAGCACCACAAGTTTGTGCCGAGTTCGCTTTTTAATTAATAACTTATAAGCTTAAAATTCAAATTCAAATTCAAATGAAAACTCACCAGCACACGCCTGACTGCAATCAGCATCATTCGCATGCCTCCCCGCGTTATTATCCCCAGAGAGCAAGGTCGACCCACAGAAGCACTGATTCCCAAACTGCGTGGCAGCAATCTTCCACCCACGTGTGTTGCAGTAGTTTAAGCAATAATCGGTGTTGACGCTGAAACTTTCGACGGTTGCATTTCGTAAAGCGCGGGACTCGTTACTGTCGACGTAACATCCAGCAGTAATCCAGCCGTTCTAAAATTCGTATATTTAGTCGCAATTAAACCATTGCAGATGGAAGTTGATGGAAGGCTTACAGCTGGAACTGTGTGGCGCGTGTAAACAGTCAAAGATAAGATCCCACCGCACTTCTCGGTGTCGTTTCCGCTGCAGGGAACATTACAAAAGTTGGGGCTGATAGGCGTTCCAGATGCGCCGTTGTTCGTGATGGTATCGGAGCAGAAGCCTACATCCACAATATTTTTTGCTTAATCACCCTGGATAGTATACGGAATTGATGTACTTACACTGCGAACTATTCAAATGGATCACCAGTATTTAAGATTAGCAAAAAAATAGACAATTTTAAGATATTGAAACTAACCCATTCTCTAGCCCTGCATAGTTGAGCGGGCAACTGTTCAAGCAATTTTGCACAGTCATATTGCCAGAGGTAGTAGCGCTACCAGCAAACGCATAGCGCGTACCGAATGTACCCTCTGCAACACACCCAAGGGAGTTCCACGCGGTGGTTTGAGCGGAGATGGAGAGTGCAGAGGCAGCGATAACGAGGGAGACAAGTTTGAATTGCATGCTGATGAAGCGTAGTGAAGATTTTGAATTCAAAGTCGAGATTGGAATTGGATGGATGAGTGAGAGTGCAATGAAGCTGGGGAACTCACCTCTGCTCTCTGACTAATTTATAGACCTTAGACAGGCTATACATTTCTATACAGAATGCAGATTTGATGCTATATACTACATGGGAGAATTCGAAGGTAGGAAATTTAAAGTACTACTAGTGAGAATGAATTGGAATTCAAATCAACGAGACGATGTTAATTGGAGACACTGCTACTTCTCTTAGAACTTATGCAAGCTATAAGTTTCTATGCAGAATACAGATTTGATGCTATACGACACGGGAGAATTAGAGGATACGAGAAACCGTAAAGTACTATTAATTAGAAGGGCTGGGAACTCGAATGAAGGACACGGCGTTAATTAGAGACGTCGCTACTTCTCTCCACAGTAGAGGCGACTAGTAAATATATGCCATGCTTATTCCAATCTCTTGCACGAGGAACAATATAATGAGTAGGCGCTCTCTGATGTTTAAGTAATTCATCAACTAAACTTATACTCACAACTAGTACGAAACTACGCGCATATCCTTTAAAATTTCGGTGGTCATCGTGGGTATCTTTCGGTGGAGCCATTTTATGAATAGGTGGTGCCGCCTGGAGGTGGGAGATATTAACTTAACAGCATGCAATTGCAGCAAGGTGGGTGGCATTAGTGGAAAGGTTTGATTGTAAGTAGCAATTGATTTATGGCTTAATACGCTTCCAGAAGTGATCCAGCATCACGTCGTAAAGGTTGAGGCTGCTCCGAACAAGCATGTGGGCAGCAGAGAACGTCTTTTACTTCAATGATTCTGCATACATTGCATATTACATTTCATATTTCAAGTTTGGTAGGACATTCAAGAACTGCTTCAAGATAAGATATACTTGGAAAAGTTAGAAAAATGGATATATTGGGAATTGAACCCAACACCTCTCGCAAATGAGATTTTAATGCTAAGCGAGCCTAATAACCAACTACATCATGTGCTCATGTTGATTTAGATGCATTTACATTTCCCGATCTATCTTGAGTGCAGGAATACGATTCGAGCTGTAGTGAATAATCTAGATTAGTAATAGCCCTTCAGCAAGTCAGGCATACGTTAACACATAAAAATATGTATTTCATGCAATTGCGAATATGAAACACTACAAATCATACGGGTAATCACGATTTCGATAGCCATCAGACGTGTTCTGAAAGGAAAACCAAGAAAGCCACAAAGCCCTCTGGAGCCACCATATTAAATAAAATTGTAATACAAGTGGTTACCTCTTATTGCTCAGCTTATTTCTGATTCTCCAGGAGTAAATTTATCATACCTGCCAACCGTGTCAAATGAGAGGTTTAAGGCAGTAAAACTTAAAGGAGACTCATACAGGGCATAACTCCTCCGAAGCTTTGCTGGGTTTCTCCTTGCTCTAATGGTATTTGGATCGACTAGCACTGTGTGATTTATGTGACAGGGACTAGACACTTGACTACAAACAATGACAACGCTATTTGACTTGGAGGTCTCCGCCTTTCCAATTCCCGAAAGTATTCAGAACTTCGGAAGGCAGTTACCGCTGAAATAATAGAAAATCAAAATGTCCAAAAATATTACGCGTGCCGTAACTGGTTCGACTCCTGATGTATGGTATGCCCTTTCAGGCGACCCAGATCACTTAATTCCCACGTAGAAGGGAGAAGATTGGCTTGCGAGTGATCAGGTGGAATTCTCACAACTCAGTACTGGTTTTTAGAACTGCTGAGGTGATAGGCTCGGGAGTGATCCCCAAGGTCCAAACCATATTTACAAAACATATATGCTGAGTCATTTGATAACAGTAGTCCATGGAATACATTTAAAGCTCGAGAAATACTAGTACGACCTAAACTAGAGTCCGCATGGAGGCCATACGTATGTGGCGTATATAACTTCGTCAATCAGGCCTTGATGTACGTATGCTTATATGGCGATACTAGCACATCCAAGTCCATCTGCCTGACAATCGAACTGAGAAAGCCGAGGTCTCTGGCTGGCATACATCGCTGTTCGTGGGTCACGTGACCTAAGGCTGCCACCCGTAACCGTATTTACGGGTTGTATGGTACCTATAAATATGGCCCGTATACCATACCGTCAGCAGAGTTTGGGTCTAATTTACGGTACGATTTGCGGTACGGTTTTTACCCGTATGGTTGCCGTATAATATGGCCGTAATACGGCTGTGTACTGCCGGTATTCCTACCTAGTGCGATTAGATAAGATTGGGCAATTAGTACGAGCACTGAATTTATATCTTCAAGTACCACTGTCAAATTGGTCAACCAAATTTCTTCCCAGTGGAATTTTGTTCTGTTTTTGTCAACATTGAGTTAATTTTCCTCAATGTTCATGCAATAATTGCTCGAACTCTTTGTGACATGGCTTTCAGAGTGCCTGTATTGGTATTTGCAGTAATAACCAACGTGTATTCAGAGCTTATTGTCATGATTGCAGCAACAATTTACAAACCAAATACTTCATTCAAACACATTGAGACTTCAAATATGTCCTATAGTTACTTCTGCATTTCATTTAATCTCGTAAAACATACTAACCAATTTCGCGTGGGCCTTCAACTCAGACTAATATCATGATTCATGAAGTTGATTATGTCAGTGACATGTACCGGAAACATCAGCTTCAGTAGCGGCGCATGAAGGTTAACACCTGGCAGCATCGTTACTAGGCTACATTGCGTGAAGAGCTCAGCTTTGTAGGCATGTTATGGATGCTGCATTCTAAAATAAATAAGAAATAGTGAGTATTTACCCGTATCTACCCGTAAACCCGTAAACCCGTAATATACTAGTACCGTACCATATACCGTACCTTGTGGGCTTGAGCTTGCGTCAATACGGTACGGCCAGCACTCGTATACTTACCGTAACCGTATGCGGTACAGTTGACAGCCCTATAACCGCCGTTGCTATTCATATCCTTACTGCGACGTCTCCTTATGTTCTTTACCAACCACTCCCTGCGAATTATAGATAAATTTCATACCAAGAACACCCTTATTTTTTTCGTATCTGATTTAAAGAAGAAGCGTGCAATATATTATATTTCTTTTAGTACACGAATGACACCTCAAAGGCCGGTACGCGCTGGGGATTGGATGATAATCCAATTCATTAGAACCGCATACAAAGATGTATGACCTGGAATCATCTTCATTTCTTTTTTTGCAACCGGTGGGTTCACATTCCTACTTCAGTATAACTGCTGAAGCAGATCTTCTCAGTGGTTTGCGTGGTTTCGGACAAGAGTAATCACAGTTTCGGAACTTCTAATCAACTTCTCGCCGTTCTGGGCACAGCACTCAGTTTGGTCATATCCTTTCGAAAATCATCTGCATACGAGAGGTGAGTGGTTTAATAAATCAAAGGAGTACTATTAGCATCACATGTTACATTATATAGATATCAGACAGGACGAAATATATAGACAAACATATCGACGGCATCGCGTAACCTTACACAAATGGTCAGTTCTCTGATGACTGCACACTTCTGTATTCTTATTAAATCTAGATCTGGAATCACGTCTCAGATAACAGCGAAGGAGTGGATGTTAAGCCCCATCAAGTAATCCTTCGAAGCGTGGTTGAGAAATGGACCATGATCAATCTGGTAATACTTGCTCTTATGCATCATTTCTATATGCCTATAATTAAGCTTTTATTTTTCAGATTCTCGCCTTTGCCGTTTCTGTAAAAGTATTTCTTCTTCGTTCTGAAAGTATACGTTGGCAGCGTAAGTAAATCACAGCATCTACTTAGGGGAGAAGAAGGTGTGTATTACACTGACTTATTCCCTTTGGTTTCCTGTTTGCCGCGATACGCGAATCTCTCACCGACAATTCCTACTGAAGTCAACATTTTACCACTCTGGTGGACACATGGAAAGGAAGTGGGCCATGCCAATTCTGATGGGAGCTCAATGATCGATTCAGAGAAAGCAGAACCTGCAAACGAGCTTGAAGATACCACTCCTAAACCAGAGAAGAAACCTTTAATTTGGAAAACGACTATTTACGACCATATTGCACTGTTGTGCATCCTGAGGTGGTGCATTCAGAAGACACTTCGGTTCCCACCTCCCCGTGTGAATAGAGGTATCGGGATAAAATCAAGGTAACGCTACGAAAGTAATCAGTAAGAAGAATGTAAGTGAATGTAAGTAGCGTTTTAAACTTCTCATAATTTAAGATATTTGAGGTGATAGATATACATCATGGGTGTAAATTTATCATATTTTCGTGAGGAACACTGAGATACTAGCACGGCTGTCGCGTTCGGGCGGAAGTGAGTCTGTTTATCTGGGTTTATCCGCGTTAGTCCCTAGCAGCGGCCCGTCCATGTAGCTCCGGTCACCAGTGTCACGCCGCGGATTGTGCTTCGTATTTCTCACCACGCTCAGCTCTTGCTCGTTGCATGACTTGCTTCTGCTATATCGCCCTGTCTGCGCCTTCCGTAGGCGACGATAATACCAACAGAACGCGATGTACCTTGCTGATCTTCAGCAATGACGAGCTACCACCTTCCACCTCGGACATGGTGTAGTTCTTCAACCACCAACAGTGACGCGTTGCAGCAAATCTTGGATGTCTACCTGGGGATTTTCGTTTTCGAAGGTCAGTTTTCTTTACGTTCAATTATCCGCATCTGGCTCTCGTCGGCTTACAAGTTTGTCTTCTCCTATGACCCTCACCCCTAACTATGCGCTGTCTTCGTTAGGTTTCTCGTCACTCCTAACATACTTGAACTAATACTCGTACAAGGTAATATCTCTCTTTTTGACAATACTTGCCAGCGCTGAAATGTAGAACTTTGGCATCTTACATTAGGAACTGGTACGCTCTCACTTGCTTTTCGATCCTGTCATTCTAACAACACATCGCTACGTAGCCTCCGTTCTTAATCTTCTAGTGTTGCTATCGAGCACTACGTTTTCTTACCAGCAAACTTGCAATGGTACCGAAAACGCCAATCCACGGCTATTTAGCATCGATCTAAATACTCCGAAATCAACGAAGATCGATACTGCTATAGCTTTTGACAACAAAGCTCTTTCTCGGTTGTCTTCTTACCTATGCTCAACTTGGATTTAGGCTGTCTTAGATCCCAGGTCATTACTATTGTTATACAGCCCAAGCAAGGTGGTGCTGGACCCTCCGCTTTACCTTCTTCAACCTGTTTGGATATGCCCGTTTTTGCCTACATTATTACGGCAGTCTTATGGGAATGGGTAGCTTGCAGCACCGTCGATACGCCCGCCGCTGCTCCTTGGGACCTATAATCATGAAAACACGGCACAGACTTCGATCGAGTTCATCCTCTCTTCTACGTATTTGACATATTCAGCTGAATCAACCCCGCCATAAGGAGTCCTCTCTACACTCTGCACCGACATATAGTGCTGGAGACCAGGGCCAGGATTCTGACCCCAACTGTGGATCAATCACCAGCAGGAGTAGCGTATGAACCAGCGTCGACACCTCTTTCCGTGTCTGCGCCTTGTTCGCTTGCGTCTATGTTGCCACTACCTGCTTCCCATGGAGTGTCCGTCATTCATAGACTCTAAACTTCTTTCTCGTTGAGCTCGAGCTCGCCAATCTCATCAACGCCGAGCTTCTCACATAAACTTCAATGACTGCCCGTTTCTCGTCTCCGTCGACTGCGACCTTACGCTCCTCGTGCCATCGAGTGCAAGCTCTGGCTTTTCATTGCCGATACAATTTCAAGATTCGTGCTGCCGCCGTGCTGCCGTCGTGCTTCCGATCTGAGTCATATTCATTTTTTCTTTCATTGTTGGTCTGTTCAAGTTTGAACAGCACCTCGTATTCTTACACGGCTACCTCTACCGAGCACTACCACTCATCCAGGAACGCAAGCAACCATCAATCGGCGGCGACGCTGCGTCCGCCGACGCCAGTGGCGACAACTTCACCATCACCATGACATCTCTGGTCGCAGCACGACGTCTAGTAACTGGTATGGCTCTACTATCTCGGGCAGCGAGCCCAGCCGTTCTAGAAAATCTTATTCAACAGCACATTCGTAGATGTGAATACGTGTAATTCATCCGTCAACCACAGCTATAGCCTCCCCATTACAATTGACCGATCCACCAGCTTCAATGAATGGCGTTTGCCTTCAGTTTTGGACAACCGAAACCTTCTATCAAGGACACATTTGCAGCTGTTTTGGAGTGGGTCGGTTCTGTCAGCCATTCATATTGCCGACAGAAGTGACATTCAAATGAGATCGAGCCACTGCTGTGTTCGCTAAACGCTTCCTGCTGCGTCTGACAAGCGACCCTCCTATCGTTATACCAACGACAACTGTCGTGTACTGAGAGTCACCATGGTCAGCGACCCGACTTTCAGCTGCAACCATAGAGAGACTAACAGTAACGATACATCATTAGCTTCAGCTGTTGAACAAATCAGCGCCACTTATCTACATGTCTACACGTTCACAGCTTGCTCGAGGTTGAATCTTTCTGTCATGGACCTATGATAACTAACGCTGTCAAATCACCCGTACCGACGATGCAAGCATGAATGAATACCAGCAAGGTGTTTCTTCCGGGTGGAAGTTTGCTGCCTATCGTCATTGAACCCCAAACGAACCCTCTGTATGTTGACGCATACATTTGATCATATATCGTGGGATACCTCCCTAATACCAAGAATTACCAGCAAGAGTGGCGAAATGATGTGTGTCAGTTAGCTAGAAGCTGTTTATCCTGAGTACTTGGAGCATTCGATCTACGTGACGACCTGGGATGACGCACTCTTCCGAAGAGCAGGTTCAGGGTCTTCGAGAGTTCACACGAGCAGACGCGCGATGTCTAGCCTTTAGCGCACTAATGGTCACCAGTACGAGAGTGACAACACGTTTACGCCAGACGGATAACGCGTCCTCTATGTTGTATACACAGCTCGATGTGTCTCCCATATTATTATTTCTTTTGCAACTGCCAACTTTTTGAACGCCTCAACAGTTCACGCGGTTCTACCTATGTTTCGTCTCTCCTCGGTTGCTCCAACATTTATTCTGTTGGCACTTCATGTATTCTTCTAGTGTCTTGCCAATGCGTCATTACTTACTTCATATCTAACTCAATCCTTCACTACCAACTCCTACCAGCTCAGGCGCTTTCTACATGATAGTTATTCGGACTCAGTTGTCTTCTGGTACAGATCGACTCCCAGAGTGACAAAGAACCATAATACACGTCTTTCTGCTACGTGAAGAATTATAGCTAACCGCCTGCGGCTGATACAATAGGTGCCCGTATGACTTCAATGACATAAATGCAGGCCATCGAACATCGATACCCTCCATCACATCGATACCTCCCTTCTTCATTGCGCATCGGTTCTACAACATGGCTCGTATAAGTGGTCTCGCTTTGTTCACCCTCCTGCTGTCTTGCAGCGCTGCCTTTGGGTCCATCATAACTGTAGCAAATCGAACCATTGCTGATAATGATGGTGACTACGGCTTGTGCGTTTCATCAACTCTATTTATCTGTGACATAGCTAACCTTGTTCCAGGAACTCGTTCAAACGAGAGTTATACCCGGGTGCCGATAGGCACTGCGATAAGAACGAAGGATATTGCTGGAAACGGCATGGATTCCTGGGGCTTAGATGGTGTTGGACTCGCCCTTATGGTGCAGATCCATGCCAACGCGAGCGATGCGCAACTATTAGCGGTTGCACCGATGCATGGCCATGCTGGTCAGGCGAGTCAGATGAATGCAAGAACCGCCCACCACCAACTCCTGTGAAGAGGCCTGATGGTCCACACGAGAAACCTCGCCCTTACCGAAACCTCTACTTTTTGAGATCGCACGTAAAGAAGTTTGAAGCAAAACATCATATCCCGGAAAATGTTTCGAAGCAGCTCGACCAGGCGGTGGATGATTTGGAGAGCAAAAAGATCACTCCATTGCAGTTTCTCCTAAAGGCTCGCGAGATTCTTCACGACTACTTGAAGAATAAGAAGGCGGGGAAGCATTCTTCGCAGAGAGATGTTGAGGTCGATAGTGGCTTGAGTGAAGAGGATGAATTTGAGGCGATGTTAGAGGAGTGGTCGAAGAGTCTGTAGACCATTATAATCCTTACATTTACATAATATCTCTCGTTCATTTCTTACCATATGTAAACTAGTTCACTGAGCTTCTCCTTTTGCTGAGCACAGCCAAAAATAGTACTCGTCCCAGACTCCCAACACTATGTTATAATATCAGCCCTGTTATTCCTCACTTTTCTGACAGGATCTTCTCCGAAATCGTCAAACATTGACCGTGCTCCACTGGTATTCTGTCGTGCTGATGTTGCAAATGCCATTGGTTGAGTAGACTTTTGTGCAGCAGAATAATGGGCGTCCTTCTTGTCATCCCACTCACGCAAGTGTAGAAGGAATCGAGCAGTCATAACGCCCGATAATCTACAATGAGCAATCCGTGATTCAGATATAGTCATGTATGAAAGTGATGAAGATAAAGATGTTTCTTACGGAACTGTCAACGCGTTGAGCAGCTTCGAAAAAAACGAAGATGCCTGGGGGATATGAGACAACATTATGAAGATCGCCTTAGCAGATGCAGCTTACCGGCACAGTCTTTGCACGCAGGTTCATATTAGATAGCATTCGTCAGAATGGTTTACGTTACTTACAAAATTCAGGATCAACACTGCAGTATTAAAACCAGTGACTGCACTATACAAATAATGGATAAGTTCTATAGACCATGTTGCATTATGACTTATTGAATCCTCACCCGAAATATAATAGGCCTATCAAGACGAGAAAGAGAAATAAATTAATAAAGAGCTGTAGGCTCGGAAGAGTGGAATATCAACCTTGCTGTAAGATGAGGAAACTGAGGGTATTCTGCTGTGATTTCCAATTACCAGCAACCTGCATAGCTTGAATCGTTCGGAATGTCGTGAATATCGTCGATAATATCTCAAATATAACAGTAAATATAGACAGAAGTTTGACGACTGTATACACTTAGATGAATTGAGGGAAGTTGTATAGAGGCTATGCTTACCACTAAAAAGAGTAAATCAATAACTAAATACAATAAAATTTCCGAAAGCTCACATAGGATGATCTGCACTTCCGGTGCAATGGACATAAGGAACGTGAAGCTGA